>OZ025215.1:4325000-4564000 GCA_964019055.1 Anthopleura xanthogrammica
GTTTCCAAGTTCAAATAAAAGACCTTTTTTGACGAACCAGCTTTGATCATCCAACTTCTTGAAGCGAACCCACGCTTTACTCGACTTAGGTTTAAAACTTAATGATACACATCTTTGTTAAAGTAATATTTGAACCCTCGGCTGGTGCTGGTGGTGATGCCAGGAGGTGGGCTAAGCATCTCTACTAATACTCCTAATATCCTGGCAGCTTGCGTATGTTTCTGCTCGCCATTTCCTCCTCTTCCAATTGTTTTCGAAAGACTCCAACTTTTTCTGTGAAAGGATGTAAGTAAAGTTAGGTTTTCCAAAGTCTCCTATAAGTTAATTTTACTAGCACTGCAATAGGGATACGATTGGCAAGGAAGTCTAATAATGGTATCAATCTGGAAACAGCAGATCTACAACTGAATATTGCCATGAAAATCTGCACCCCCCTCCACCACCTTCCTATTTCGTCCCCGTGCTTTATAAAAGCATATAGCATGCGCGCGCGCTTTGTCCGGATCCAAAATAAAGGCTTTTTTTAGGGTCCTTCTTCGTGTACTACAATCAATAGAGGACATAGTGTTTGTAATTCAACAGAAACCTATTGTAATTTGTTAGCTTCGTTCTATTAAATAACTTGGATTCTTATGTTGCGGCTATTGAATAGACCTTTTTACTGATGCGTCGGCCATCTTGAATTTTATTGTTTTAAGTAATACATTATGGGATGCTGAGGGGGCAAACGTGGAATTTATAAAGCATATAAAGTGGCGGGGTTACTTTCTCAAATAATTTTACGCTTTCATGTTTTACATATTGCTTCAGCTACAAACAAATTCATTTGGTTTTTAGATGTGCTTCTCAGTGGATGACGTTAAATGTTATAAAATGACATTTTGACAGCTGTGCATTTTTCCAATCATAATTTCTTACTTAAAACAATAGAAATCAAGATGGCCGTCGTATCAGTAAGAAGGTCTATTACGTAGACTGTTTGTGGTAGACGCAGAACCTCCCCTTTTATACGTATACAAAATATGCTTTCTGTGTTACGCGCATGTTTTCTATTCTTCAATACATGCTTTCGGGAGTAGCAATAACACTCACGGATTTGTCATAATGCGCAACTAACTTTTGGGATCTTTAAAAATTGAACGGGTGCTACGTGTTTTTGAAAGTGTTGGGTCGAGTAAAGACTATATCGGGTACTACCTCTGAGCTCTGAGAACTTCTGGATCTTCTGTGCAAGAATCTCGTCCAAGCGTCTTACGTAATCTAAATAAATTTATAAAGACATGTTATTAATTGTAATTCGGCTTTAATTGATCAGTTTGGTTACAAAGGAATGTAATTATCAGTTCTACAGCAGTCAACTTTGTGATTGTCATTCACCTTCAACGTCGTAATCCACATCGCTGTCAATTCGCTCAACCAGTTTCTCTTCTTCAGCAAGGAGTGATTTTGCTTCCTGTTAACATGAACATATGATTAGATAAGAGGGAACTGACTTAAACACGGTGTAACAAAGTATGGGACTGCACTGTCATTTCGGACGTTAGCCCTTCTTCCTTTTACTCCGACGACGGACTAACGTCCAAAATATAAGGTGTACAAAAAATGCTATAATAGCGGCCTACAGTGAACTTGTAATGATAGATACTTTTTTAACACCTTGGACAATTATTCACATGTCTCTATCATCGCAAGGTCACCGTTCGTCTCGCTTCGGTGCAAAGGCACGGCTGCCTTTCAAGATGGCGCAGGGAACTGTGAAGGGACTAATATTATTTTTTCGCGTTCGTTTTAAAAGATGAATCATAGAATGACTTGTACAGTCTCGTTTGACTCTCAATTTTAGTATGACTGACTGTTGGTGTGTGTTCTTCAATGCAGTTTTTACCTCGATACTACTCCTATGATCATCGACCAACTTATCTTCAATGTCATTCAGTTGATCCACAGCATCGTGGAATGTGTACAACTCTTGAGACTGGTCACCGGATCCCTGTATAAAAAAAAACACATAAATAAACAAATAGAATCTATACAAACTAAAATAATCAGCTAACAAAACAGCCAAGAACCGGGCATAACTTAGCACCGGAGCTTGTGCGGAAATTTCAATCAAAAGTTTGAAAATGATTCAGGTATGGAAGTGATATCTCAGGGTATCCCGAGCCAGAAAATCACCTTTCAGCCTTATAAGCCAGACGATGAAGTGGAGGGAGAAAATAGGAAAACTGCCCAAAAATAACTTTTGAAGCACAGGAGAGAACCAACAAGGAACTTTGCTCACGTATAATGAAAAGTCCAGGAAGCGAACTCACGACCACATCAATGAGAGGCAGAGCATTAAGGTGGCTCGATCGAAATAAAAAGGCGCACCTTTTAACTCTCCCAGAATCGTCAATTCTTTTGCGATTGCTCTGAAACTTCGGATCTTTAAGCGTAAGTTAATTAAGCGAATTATGCAGAAATTTACAAAAACTAAACAACACTTTTTTTCATAAAATTTCAATTTAAACAAAATTGAGGCGCTAAGATTTTAACCGTAAAAAACAAATGCGGATCAAACTGAAAATACATGGCAAATCTTTCCATCATTCTGTCCATAAGTTATCAGTTTTAGTGTACTTACGCTATGTGTACAGAGCATGGCCAGGTCTTGGTTGTTTACGATTTTGTCTCCCATAGGTGATAATGCAGATATATCATCGTCAAGATTCCTTCCATCTGATGCTGATGGCTTGGGTTTTTTATTATCAGGACCAAGCTCTTTAACTCTGTACGCAAATAAAAACGGCAAAACGAAAACAATTAGGACCGAATTCAACAAAACATGCTTTTTCATTAAAAAACAATAAAAATTACAGTCGTGCCAGTCGTTTGTTTCCGATCGAAATTCCAATTCTCCCAAACCAAATACCAATGTTGCAATTTGATTGGGCAATATTCCAACTTCCGTTGGAACTTGAAATTGTTAAATTGCATCTTATATTTTCAATGTACAATGTTGAAAATGGCTCCTATAAGGAATAAACAATTTATAAATACCACTTTCTAATTTTCAAATACCAATTTTTAGTTAACGAATTGCAATTTCAAAGTTTCAAGTTCCAACGGAAGTTGTAACATTGCCCAATCAAATTGCAACATTAGTGGTATTTGGTTTGGGTTATCATTGTGTTACTGATTATCCAGCAAGAAAAAAACCTGAATTATTAAGTTCCCTTTCTTTCAAGGGTTTGTCTAGTATCATTCTATTGTGAATTAGATTTATGTACATTTCTATCAACGAGTTTGCCAACCTGCAAGTTTTATTTATTTTCATTCTAAGCTTAAAAATTTCATCGGCAAAAATCCAACGACCGCATCATGCCATTCTTAAAATTCAATCGGAGAACCAATTGAATAAGATTGTTATTTCCTTTACCGACAACTGCATGAAGATCAGCTTTGAATATCATCCATAAATCGCCTTACCTGTCAGCATATCGTAGCGTGTTGAGTGTATGTTCACAGCAACACATGCCAGGAGATACCATGGCAATCTAAAAGGGGAAAAAAGCGTTTAAAAAGTATAGTAAAACCTGCGCTTTTTAACTGCGGTGAACTTTGTGCTCGTATTGCTGTACCTTTAAAAACGAAGATCAAATAACTGAACTTCATAAGAACAAACAAGTATAAAGTTAAACGTGAATTCATACACAGGGGCGGGTTTAGGGGTGGGCCGACGAGGCCCCCCTTTTTAAAACATGTGTTTTCTTTAAACTTGGCAATATAAAAAGATTGCGTACAATCTTGAAGGTTTTCTCTCAGGACGAAGTTTTCCGTCCCACCCTTTTTTTGATTCCTAGATCAGCCCCTGATACAGATCTACTCGCAGCTCTGAATATCCATAAGGCGCAGTTCACGGCTGATGCAGCGGACCTTAAAAAGCGCAGATCAAAAAGGGGCAACTATTCTCACTCCTTATTGCTTACCATACACGTTTTAGATTTTTCTCCAATAAATGAATCTCTCAAGACCTGATGGAAACAAAAATTGGAAACAATAATCAATGCTCTATTGCAATCGAAACTGTTGGTCAGTTATCATCACTTACTTGAGTTAGTTTGCTTGCACGAAAAGGTAAATGAGCTCCTTTTCGGCCAAGTGCACGTATACACTCCTGTTGAAAAATAGAGATTATCACATGTTAAGAGCCTGATATCGTTTTTATTCACGAGTTTCCCGTATCATATCGTGAACAAGCGAGTCCGCGATAATCAACTTCTAAATTCGAAATGGGATCCAGTGGAAGAAGAGCTACTCTGTTGAAACTACTCAGTGTTAATTCTCATTTCTTAAACTTATTTTTTCTATTAGTTTTAACCAACCCATTCTAATTAACCAGATAGTTTCAAGTGTGTCAATCAATCACGACTGAGCGAATGCACTGCAGAAATACTGACCTTTAAAGCAAGTAGACTCTTATTGATCTCAGCACCCTCTAAACGTGTATGGCGATCTGAGGTTGATGTATCTGCACCACGTTCATTACCTATACAGGAGGAGAATATAGGACAAGAGAAGAGTTGTGGTCAAGTAGTCATTTTTATACTTTCATCGACTTCCCTAAATGAATGTATTTTTCCAAATGAAGAGAAACAAAAAACAAAAAAGAAATAAGAAAGGGAAAATCTGCTCAATCTTTAGGAAGTAAAGGCTAAGACGAATATTATACGCAAAGGTATAGACCCTTGCAGCACGTCGGAATGCAGCTCAATTTGGAGGGCAAAACAATAGGTTCAAATTCTCAGGAGATTAAAATTCTTTTGTTTTGTCCTCCAAATTGAGCTGCATTCCGACGTGCTGCAAGGGTCTATATCGTAAAATGAGAGGAAATTCAAAGACTACTGAGATCTAGTAAACCTTGGGAGGCAGGAGTGAGCACTATTTTCAAAACCCTCTATTTTTGCATACCTGCGAGATCGATGAGTGAGAACTTCCCGTACAGATGACCTCCACCGCCATCTTTTCTGTAGCCCCTTAATTCAAGAGAATACAAACTTTATTACATAACAGTCATTATCTACCTATTTCTTTCATATTCGGTATTACGATATAATCAACTTATTCAAGGATTGGAAACGGTAAAGTTCTTACATTCTAGTTCCGGTTTAGTTTGCGAAGAAACGACCGCCCCTCGTTCTCAAAACGGCTTTATTGCACTAAACATTAGTGTGCATAACTCAATAGTTCCTTCCATGCTCCATCTTGAAAGGTAGCCGTGCCTTTGCTTCGAAGCCAGATGTACCGTGTGCTTGCAATGATAGAGACATGTGGATAATTATCCAAGGTGTTAAAAAGGTCTCTGTCATTGCAAGCTATCGATGCAAATGCCCAGCTACCTTTCTGGATGGCGCAGGGAACTACGAAAGGGATTATTAAGGCCCGTTTACACTAGCAACTTTGTCGCGCGACTTGAGCGGCGATTTTATGGCGATTTCACGGCGATAGATCGCAGCTATGTCGCCGCCAATTCAAACATGATCGAAATTTAGTGCAACTCGCTGCGATTTGGGTCGCGATAAAATCGCCATTGAAATCGCCGCTCAAGTCGCGCGATAAATTTGCTAGTGTAAACGGGCCTTTAGAACGCCAGGGCACAGAACCATCACGAGAACGTGAGTTAAAAATGTGCAGTTTGTTGATGCAAGCTAGCTATCGCACTGTACCGCTGATTTCACATCTTTTACAAAAAAAGGCTACCATAAACTTACCTTTTTCTTAAAACAATCTGAAACACTGCATGCGACCGTGATGAATTCTGATTAGCAGATGTTTGGCCTGATGTTCTGTTAAGATCAGAGATAAAAGGCAAGATTTAAAAAATAGGAAAAAATCTACTAACAGAATGATGATAAAAAAAATACAGCATTTTACAGACCTGAGTTTATTGCCAAGGTCAATGAGTTTGAGAACGTCTTGAACAGAGTGGACGACTTTTTCTTCCAGCTCACAAACCTAAGTTTGAGAAGGGTGATTTGACTTTTATGAGGATGTGCAAATTATCCTAGTAATAGGGCGGGGTTTTTTGGAGCTTTTTATATGGCGCATTTTTTAGTTTTTAATTGTAATTACGAATCCAGAGAAGCCTTGTGCAGTTACCATTTACAAGACCATTATTGGAACGCAAAATCTGATATATTATACAGAACTGAAATACTATAAAGATGGCTTACTAGGACAAGAAAATGAGGTTTGTCCAATTTATCGGCTTTTTTGAACACCATTATTATTGCCAAGAATACAAACCGGCGTTAAAATCAAACGCATATATACACCAAACCGGGTTTGAAACTAAGTTCTTGTATGGTATTTCTGAGCCGGCAGGGGGGGGGGGGGGGGGGATTTTCCCTAAATAAATCGTATACATTACCTGTACTTGTTGGTTACCGTCTTCTAGTACTCTTAACTTCTTTCGTTTATTCAATAAATCAAACACCTAGAAACCAATAACAAAAAATAATTGGCAGGACTAACAGAACCTGTTATACGAAAAGACTTTAAAGAAAACCAAACATTTGATTCAAAGAGTATCTTTTCCCCCTTCAGTTTTGGGCAGATGAAATGCGTGACTTGAAAGCTCTGGTCTACTTGCCACGGAATAGACCTTTTTAGCTTGGGCGTAATGTTTTGCCCATTTCAGACCACGTGTCATTCCCTTGAGTATCATTTGAATGCAAACGAAACAAAGAATCCAATTCTCAAAGGAATGACACGTGGTCTAAAATGGGCAAAACAAACGCCCAAACTAAAGAGGTATCTATTAAAGTCTGAGTCTTAAGCAGCTTTTAAGGAGGCTTCCTACAGTTTTACTTGTGCTCACCCCCTTGATTTTGGACGGCTGCAGTTCTTACATGCAAGCACCTATCATCTTGGAAGTTTCCGGTTTTGACGAGCGGTTCTCACTTATAATTTCATGCATGAACTGCTTCCGACTCGGATTCTGACTCCGACTCCGATTTCGTCGCGAGTGAAAACCAGTTTTTAGAGAGTACATGATAATACATGCGATGCTTCCGAGTACCTACCTTGCTTCCATAAATCTCGAAATAACTACAAGAGATCACCAAGTCTTTGTTCTTGTGTTTGGGGTGATGGAGTAGCTTGAAAACATCTTGAGCTAAACAATGAAACGAGGAGATTTTTTAGAGCTAAAATTCTTCATGCAAAAGATGCCAAATGCGGGCAAACTAAGGCCTAGTTCAAACGTCGATCTTCTCTTGAGCCGAACCTAATGACATCAAAGAAGACCGCTGTATGATCCATTGTTTTCAATGCGTTCGGCTCATATGACGTTCGACGTTTGAACTGGTCCTAATGCTTCCCCGACTGTACGATACTCTCACTTTGAAGCATTACTAAAATATTGTTGAGCATTTGTTAACTGTTTACAACAATTTCACACCAAAGAAAAACGAAGAGCAACAGTGTTAACGCGAAGCTCTCACCTGCCATCGCATATATGCCGTTTGATGAATCTTGCTGTTTACCAGTAAATGTACCACCCATTGTCTGAAAGTAGATTTGCAAATGAATTGTGAGACAGTTGCAAGGTATGAAGGAAAGTTTCCAAGGAATTAGGAATTTCATTCAAACTGCCTTTATTCAGTCAGGTCTGTACATCACTGGTTATTTCTTCAATACTTGACTCAGACGGCATTCTTCATGTCAAAATCAGTGTTGGAAACCAGATCTTATACCTGTAGTTGTAACCCGCATAAAATATAGACGGTGATAATGATGATGATGATGATGATAATGATGATGAAGATAATGATGATGGTGATTAACAATATTTATCTATCAACGCAGAAACATTTCAATTTTTTGGTGTATGTCACCCCCAGGGGGCCCGGGCCCCCCTCGTCTATCGTCTTTTACTTTGGTTGGCCTTTTTTTTTTTTGTTGTCCGGTTTTTGTTTGTTTGTTTGTTTGTTTGTTTGTTTGTTTGTTTGTTTGTTTGGTTACCCATTTTTTAGTAATTGGCCGTTTTTTTTTGGTTCATGTTCTGAAAACGGGTTTTGCCCCCCCCCCCCCCCCCCATGGCAAAATCCTGGCTACGCCCCTGACCCCTATCACGTATATCTTACAGAATATCCCTTCACTTACATGCGTTTTTCCGCTGCCTGTCTGTCCATAGGCAAAACATGTTGCCATTCCTAGATTGAATATTGTTTCCACAAGCGGTCTCGCAGTGTATCTTCAAGGAATTGAAATAATTAGAGGCGTGTTTAGAAAAAAATTGGCGGGCTGCCAGTAGGCGTTTCCTCCTCATTTCTCTTCTACCCCAATCTTCCCCGTCCCCGACCAGGAACGCCTTCACTGCGGTCTAATGAACTAATGGCATGTGCGTGCCCAAGAAAGTGCTACATAAGTCTAATCTAATCATTTTGATACAACGCGTACTCAGGTCTCTCTCATGTGTTAAAGCGAGCTTGATATATCATTAGATTTTACACGCTACACCAACCGTGTTTCCCCTAACTTTTTTTGAAATAGCCGAAATATAGGATATTACATGGTCGCGCGGCGAAGCGAATGTTATCTTCAAGTGTTAAAACTAGATACAAGTGAAAGCGAATGCTCAACACGAGAAGATACAATCTTCTGATTGATCCAAAGATATCGATTAAATAGTTACAATCAAGTGATCAGTGACAACGGGTGTTAAGAAGAAAGCATGGCGAAGTTGACATCTTCAAAGGTGAAAGATAAAAGTAGCATCTTCACGGGATAGGAATTTATTGGTGCAAGACTGAATTCCTGGTCTTTCAACCATATATATCTATATAACTACATATACTTACCTATAAACCATTTCATTTGTTGCATATTCATCAAATGCAAAATCGAACCTAATTCAAAATGAAGCAAAAATTGAAAACTTTACACTATCTACGAGTATAATAAAAACTTCTGCCATTAACTAAATAATCTTTTTTTTCTCCGGTCCGTTATCTAAAAATCGTACGTTGATTGGCTGTTTTAGCCCCAGGCGACGGTATTTTCTATCTTTGACCGCGGTCCGATATCCTGGGATAATGGACTGCTAATCAACAAAACAAATTGCAAAACAAGTGGAAAACTAAATGGAAAAAAAAGTTATATACCATCCTAAAATCGGTCCCGATAGGAAAAAACTGTGCCCTCGGCCTTAAAAAAGGAACTTGTCCTAATGGCCTCGGCCGGTCCGTATATTGAAGACCTCGGGCACAGCTTTTCCCTATCCGGACATCCTGGCCGGTAAATATCCTATATTTAGGAATAAACACAATTTTCCCAGTACACTTGCATAACGTACCAAAACTTGTGATTCTCCAAGTACTTGGTGAGATCAACCTTAAGTTTACATTCATGTACCTGGGGAAAAAAGTTATAAACAATCCGCACTGTGAATTTTGAGGATTGAAAGTGCTTGGTAAGTGGCTGGTAACGCTGGCTGGTAAGTCAAAGCATTTAGATGAAAAAGAGGTGGAGAAACAAAAGTATTGTAAACTGACAGACTCATATCATGGATGTTTTGGTCGCCGAGAATCAGTACTGAATAATTTAGCTATACTTTAAAGTTTAAATCGATACAACTTTACTGAAAACGAAATTTTCGTTCCATGTGAATTCACAGCAAAGACCGTAACAAAACAAAACCAAGTTGGCTGTGAGGTACTGTCTGAAAACAGCTCACTCCTAAAAGACGTGCCGCGGTCCTAATATGAGATGGACACTTCTAGTTATGGGCTCTTGGCCCTGAGTGTTGCAAATAGGGGAATGGTAATGAGTGGACAGCAAATGGATGGTAACTGTAAGTAAGCTGCTAGTGGTTGGCAAATGGTTGGCAAGTGGCCAGTAACGTTTGTTAAGTGCGTGACAAGTCGATGGTAATGGTTAGCAATAGCATTTTCTACGGTTACTGAAAATATATTTATCGCAAAGCCTTGTGGGATCGAAATGCGGACAAACATTGTAAAAAAAGGCTTCGGCATGGAAAAGATCCGTATCAGTCGAAAAACTATGGTTTTTCCACGAATTCACCATTCCCCTTATTACGTCTTGATACCACTACCGCTAGAATCCTCTTCGAATCATTTTTCTTATTCAAATGTTTTAACTCCTTCAGAAGTCGCAAGATGTAATGGTCTTAACTAGGCCAACGAAAGGAACTACGAACAGGATTCTGTAGAAGTGGTATCAAGGGTCATAAGGGCAATCAAGAATTAGAAACAACAAGACAAGACAACATTGTTGCAGCATATTAGCATGTGTTTTGGGCTTGGCTTGTCCGCATTTCAATCCCATGATGTATCATTGTGACGTCATCCATGGAAAGCGCTATTGATCGCCATGTGGCTGTTAATGTTGAACCCATCATCATCAATGTACTATAATGTTCTCTTACCACACAGAGGTCTGTTTCAGGTATTGTACACATATCTATTTCTTTTTTGTTTAATTCTGTAAACAGAAAATACCTTCTGTCAGGGGAAATATTGATTTATTACAGCTAATTTACATCACGCGTGACCAGTAACCCGAATGTTTTGATTGGAGTTTCGGCGGCTTCGTTTGAAATTCCAAATCTCGGCGCCATCTATGATCAAAACTCCGGCAACTCATAATATTTTTATTAAAAATTTTTTTTTTTTGAAGCTGATACTTAGCGATGTGGTTGGCAAGTGAATTCTTTTAGTAATTATTTCACAATCATTCATGATAGCGCGTCCAAAACCTAATTTTTAACTGATTTTTTTTTGGAATACCGGAGCCGTTGATCGGAGATTTGAAATGTTAATATGAAGACTTGAAAACTACATTTGAATTCTCGGATTTACTGGTCACGCGTGACGTAAATTAGCTGTAACTAAAATTAAATGTTTTTGTTTTGGATGTTTACCTTTCTTGGAGAGAGGTCGCTTGCGCACGCATACACATATCTGATGTTCTCCGATCTATTGGAAGATGAAATCAAAGTGAACGATTAATTATAAGAACTAACGATAACAGAATGAAAGCAGATAGATGATAATAAGAATAATTCTCTGTCAGTGAACGGTAATTTCAGCTTACTCTTACAACCATCTTATTCTAGATGTCTGCAAATATTGGGGGGGGGGGGGGGGTACTTCGGATCGTTTCATACGGGGATGCTCCGTCCGGACTCTCGACCCCTTACCCTTTGATATACCAAATTTCAGCAAAAAAGTACCCCTTTTATACACTTTTTTGCCTGAAAAGGTACCCCTTTCATATACTTTTGAAGAAAAGCTACCCCTTTTTATACCAAAATTCACAAATTCCCACCCCTTTTCTATACCTGCGGCCTGAAAAACGTACCCCTTTCGGGCGGAGCATCCCCGTATAGTCAATTATAGGGAGTACCCCCCCCCCCGGGAAATATTGTTCCATGTATCTCAAGTTTGGGTAGTCGAGCCAATCGTCTACAGTTTTGGATGGACTCAATGTTGAAATGCTATTGCTTTTTTACTGGTCTGTACTCTCTGATTGGCTCGACTAGCCAAAGTTGGAATGCATTGTTTTCATTCTACATTTCGATTGGTTCTCGCTATCTAAATGGCCCTGGTTATAGTATTCACACTGTAAGCAATTCAACTAGTACTGATACTTACAGGTTCGTTCATTGTCATAGCTTTAATATCCAATCCATCTCGGAATTCGCTGCAAGCAACATTGAAACTGATAAATCTAGTGTGTTTCCCTGTTTAAATACCAGGTTATACAAAATCAAATGTAATGTAATAAGCCATCACCAGGGTTCGTACACGATCCCCTGTGAGAATTTCAAAAACTTTTCCAAAACTTCCCAAAGCGCTTTGACTCGAATTTCCAAAACCACACATAGCACAAAAATAAAGCCAAAATCATGGATCTGAAACATTCAACATACATTTACAACAATTCTTTGCGAGGTATAAGCCAGACAAGCTACAAAAAATCCATAACTTTTCCATAGCCTAAAGGTCCTGGAAAAATCCATAATCAATTTCCAAAACTTTTCAAGACTTTCAAAAACCCATACGAACCCTGGATCCCGGGGGGGGGACTCCGGGGTCAAAGTATCGGGTATGCTCGTCGTATATGTTAGGGGTAAAAATCAGTGATTTGGTATCTTTTAGGGTCTTAAATTTGAGGTTTAGCAAATCAGCACTTTCTGGTATCGTTTAGGGTGTTGAAAAAGGAACTAGCCCATCGCATAATAACGCAATACGTATGCCTGCGTAAACTCGGAATATAACTCAATGTAATTTATCGTATTTTTAATAGTATTATTTTTGTGGTATCTCTTAGGGGTTAAAATTTGCCAAGCCACGCCCTTTTGAAAAAACTTCCGGTATCTTTTAGGGGTATTTTTGGAAATTTCCGACGAGCATACCCGATATTTTACCCCCGGAGTCCCCCCCCCCCCCCCCCCGGGCCCTGGATCACAATGGAGCAGCTTCTCAGTTTGTTTTAGTCCAGACAGGCAAAATATAATCGATTGATCAGAAAAGCAAAATATTTTTTTCAGATTTTTAAACCAAGAAAATTACACGCACCATATCATTTGTAAAAATTGCCAGTTTGGATTCCCAGGATCATATTCTTGTTGCAACTTTAACTGCATCTCTTTTTGCTCCAGCTGTTGTGCCCTATAAAAATGTTAACAATTATTATCCATTACATGTATCTATTTATTACAAAATTGAATGCTGGAAACGCCATATAAACCAGTATTTTTTTTGTTTTTGTTATCTTAGGTTAAATGTATTTACAATTTTAAAGTCAAATTTTTGCTGCGGTTAAATGTAAAAAAAAAAAAAAGTCTGAGAATCACTGCATATGGCAGGGTGCGACACTAACATACATCTACTAGTCTCAGACTAGTGAAGGTTTGCTGTGGACTAGTGGGAAAAAGACCTTGGGACTAGTGATTATCCACAGTGACTAGCCCAAGAACTAGTACCTAAAAAAGTTAGTGTCGAGCCCTGCATGATATGGTGAGGGAACTTAGTTGTAAATTGTGAAGTGGCAGTGGTAGACAAATGTGTGTTATTCTTACCTTCTTTCTTCTCTGTTCTTTTTCAATCTTTCTACTTCTTTTACACAATTTGATCTTCGTCTGTTTGCTAAAACATAATACATCACTTAGTTAACACTGTAACTCAAAAATGCCCACTAATGGCTCACTACTTTAGCAAAAAGCAATTCAAAAACTTTCTAAGCTTTTTTTATATAGAATTTAATGCTGATTCAAAATATTAAATGGAGAAAAATAGGGTGAACCATAAAAAAAACGAACCTTAAATGGAAAATTCCAGCTTCAACAATTTTTAGCAAGCTGGCCTAAATACCAGACAGTCTAAAATTTTCACAACCAAACAAAAACTCTTTTAAAATCAAAAACCCTGGAGAAATGCCCAAAATTTTAATGAAAAAACTTTTAAATGTTTTGACGTTTTAAAATGTTAATGACGTCATAGAATAGTAAGTCATTGACAAAATGCAAATGCATGATGATCCTTTTGAGGATTTTTCAATGGCAGAGTTGGAAAAGGGTTGGGCTCAGTTGTAAGCCAGAGGTTGGAGGTTCAAAGCCCAGCAAGGAAAAAAATAATGATAAAATTTAATGTCTGGGCAGTCAGTTTTTACTAATGGAAAGCACCCTATAGCTAGGTATCAGATAATGTGCATAGATTCTCTTACAAGGGTTTGAATTGGTGCTATCCTTTCTTTGAGCACTATCAGAAACTGGGCCATTTTCTGCTTCGTTTAGATTCAGATTTGTTGGTCTTTCACTCTTCCCTGCAAAGTTGCAAAAAAATGTTTGTTATATCAAACTAAACATATTAAGATATAATTGGCAGTAACAATAGAAAAATAACTATCTAGCTACTGTAGCACAAAGCAGAAGTCTGTTTCGAAGTGTCTATTTCTATCTATTACAGTGAGTGTAAACAGATATTAGACAGAACATATTCCTAGTGCTGACTATCTAGAGACATGCTTTACTGTCCATTCTGCCTATTGCTCAAACCATAAATAGATAAAATAAATGGAAAATTATAAATTATACAGTAATTTTTGTGTCTATTCTGTATTGCTTGTTTTAACCTACATTGTCATCAATTTCAAATTAAATCCTTATTTTGCATTATAACAAAATAAAAGTTTCATATTCTTGTAAAGCACTCAAAACTACATATACTAGTGAAGTTTCAAAGCTGTCAGTAGATCATTTTGTTGTGGAATTATGGACAAGCAAACATGACACGATTTTTGGTAAAAATGTATGGAGCAGCCATTATAAATTGGTGTTCATCTGAGGAACACACCAATATGGTGGACGAATATTCTGCAATCCCACAATTGGTAGGCTGTCAGTGGGGTGTTATTAGGGTGTCAGCAAGGCTTGTCTGTAGGTTTGTAAAGGTGTACTCAGTAGGTTGTTTACAGGTTGCCAATAACAGCTTGTAGGGTGTTGGTAAGCAAAGTGACAGCAAGATGACCATCAGTAAATTGTAGGGGACTGAGGGAAGGGTAATTGAAATGTTGGTATCATGATTTCATTTGGTCATGCATCGAACATGACCTTGTGGTCACTGACTTTATTTTCATTATATCTGACTGAGTCTGTAGCATGTTATTTTATAGCAGACTGAGTAAGTATGCTGTATATTGGCCAAAAGCCTTAGATTCTTTACTAATACCACCGAATGCAATATACTAATTATATTATATTACAATACTATTTATAATACATTTAAATTACCTCTAGTAACTCTTGGTGATGTAGCTGCAGAGGATTCCACTTTTGCATTCTGAAATATTTAGAGCAACTGTATTAATCAAACATTGAACCACTTCTTTCAGCTTAGTACTATCAGCGTTTACTATAATTATTAGATATATATATACTCAAATAGTTAAAGAATCACTCAGTCTGGTTTAATAATATCATTAGGGTTTTCTACCCTAAAACTTGTACTGAAAAGCTATCTTTGTGATAATTTTGAATTTTGAAATTTCATTGGATTACAAATTGTATGATCGCCGCTGCATTACCTTGAAGTGTTACAAACCACAATTCAACTTGTCAGTCTATGAAAGTGTGTCCCTGCTACACTGCTAATGTACTGCCTCTCTGACTGCTACACATGGTCATGGGTTTGATCCCCACACTTGCTATCACATGTGAGTAGAGTTGCATCTTTGTTCTCTCCTACTGTATGCTTCAAGGTTTTTTCTCCAGGCAGAGGGTAAATCAAAAACATAAAAGTTTCTTGATATTCTAAAATTTGGTAATGGTATGGTATAATGGTACAAACCTTGACGTTATTAGGAGTGTTGGTATTTCTCTTATTAGCTGCAGGTACAGACTTGGTAACTGTTGGTGGCTTGAGTTGAACATTAAGCGCTGGATTAAGTCCCAAGACTTGTTCTATCTCAATCTGAAATCAAAAAATATTTTTTTCTTATCATATGCAGCACATATGATAATTATTTATTGTGGCTCAACCTGTGCCATATGGTAAGGTGCTATGTAGTCGGCCTACCACCCACCCATGGCTACTGACACCTTACTGTACGGTACAGGTTGATCACAATCACTAATTGAAATCTAGTTTTACCACCTAGTATAATTTATATTACACAAAATGAGCTTAATATATTTGATGTCTAGGGACATGTCTACAGACCTTGTGATACTGTAACTCTTTCACTTTATAAGCTAAAAAATATATTCAAGAACATTTTCAAGGCCAATTACTGACAAAGAAAAATATTATTTTGCATTTAATAAATCTGTCTCTTGTTCTTGTGAAGTTGAATTGAATGCACTTGTCACACATTAATGTAGCACTCGATTTATAGTCTTGATAGAAAAATTGGTACCTCCGCTTTTAGGCGGTGACTAAGTAGGTATATATTAGCATCCTCTCTAACTTTCTTAAGGACAATCATGGGCATTGTTACTGTGCATCCTTTCTGATCACATGAGATTTCAAAAGAAAGAGGAACGCCTGGTTTCTTTTAATTACATATATTAAATATTCTACCATTTTTGTCCTATAGAGCTTTTAAATAAATCCTACAATGCTTTATTTTTGGCGTACGACATCAAATTAATTTATTTTTTCAATTTCATTCAAAAAACAAATTTCAAAGAATAAATTTGATGTAAAACTCAGAAAATAAAGCATTGTAGGAGTTACATGTACAGTAGTTTTATAAAGGGTCTATAGTGATATCTGTATGTTTCTTACCTCTTTACCCTTCGTTTCGCCATTCTCAAACCATTCAACAGTAACACTCTTGGTATCCACATTCACCCCACTAACCAATGCTGAGTGAACACGACCTACAATATTGGAAAATTATTCAATTCAAAGGTTGTAACTTATTGAAAATAAAAATACAATAAACACAAAAGTCATGTGGACTGTGGAAGGTGATCATGACCAAGAAAAATCCAACACATCTATAATTACTGGGTTGCCTGTGGTAACCAAGTCTAAAAAATGCAGTAACGTTCCTTTTTTTTATAGTCCACAAATCTCAGTTGGGTTGCTCTTGCGCATGCTCAAGGTGCTGAATGGTGTCTGATTTGCTGTGTATTCAGTTAAAAATTATTCTAGACCACTCAGTTACAGTAATAACTACAGACTTTATCACCCCTTATAATTTAATTAACTCAGAGAATTTAACAGCAGGGGCGGTGGAAGCGGGGGGCACTGGCCCCTCCCCCCATTTATTTTTTTGTGGTTTGGATAAATCATAAACTATAAATATCTCATAAATCATAAATATTTTTAAAGGCATTTGTATTTTGTATTTTGTAAAAAAAAAAATTGTAGTGCCCCCCCCCCCCACCCCAAAGATTTTCAGCTTCCGCCGCCACTGAACAGTTCAAATTATTTGTTCAAGAAAAAAAATTGATGATTGATATATTATTTTTTTTTAAATTAGTGGATAACAAAATGAATGAATTGTCCATAAAAACTAATTTTTATCCAAAATTTATCGAACAAAGCTGCTAAAAAGTCTTACAAAATGACGTCACACCCACCAAAAACTTTCAACTCTCGGGAAATCTGTATTTCTACTACTAAAGGGATAATATCACCAGGCAGGAGGTAAAGTTAGACTATTTATTATGGGTTATAATAAAAACTTTCTATTTTGCAAAATATATAGTGCCCAGCTTCAAGCATCTGTTCACCACAGGCAACCCAGTTTACACTCTTAATTTGGCTTGATCAAAATAAACACAATTTTGAATCTTTGAATATCCAGTTAAAAGCACCAAAAATTTGTATCTGGCAATAATTAAACCTTGTGTCAGCTACCTAGTGATCAATGATTTGGTCTGTGATTCACACAAAGGTAAGTCTAGCTAGGTCATGTCTATTTACAGACCACAAAGCCAATTGAATACCACAAAGGGCCACAAACACAGGATGTATGTTTAAAGAGGATTTATGACTCACACAACATGGATCTGTGGTGTTTTAAATGAGTTGGAATAAAAAGAAATTTTGAAAAGAAAGGAAACATTAATCCTTGGACAATTTCTTAAAGGTTTTTTTGGGTATTTATGAAACTAATATAATCAATCTGTGTAAGCCCCAACAAGTCCATATTTGGCCTGCAGTTGAGTGGTAAATGAAAGTCAGTTTTACCTCCAGGGGTATCTTGTGCCAATACCACAGGAAACCCATAAAAGTCAGGAGAATGGTGAAAAAATGACATCATGAATAGACCATTTTTGAGATGCGCAAGCTATTTCAAAAATATCCTAGATGCAGGAATGAAAAAGAGGCGTTTTTTGAAGATCACACATGTTACTGACGTTGCCTGACAATGCCTCGAAATCATGTCTGCGCATACAATGTTTTTGAAAGCACTCACACATCTCGGAAATGGTCTAGTGCCATATTTCATTATGACATCACATGCATAAAAACAATCTTATGTTTTAACACTGAGAATGATCATGGGTAAGGGAGGGGAACAACTAAAGGAAATTACAAAAAATGTATTTTTTAGAACTTAGGAATTAAGCAATAACATCTGCCAAATATGATATACATTATAGCTAGGATAAACACTGGCTTAGATAATATAGAAAAACAAACATATCAGAGCTATCAATTCAGCTGCAGAGTAAAATTAGTCAAAATTTGTATTTACCATTCTGGCCCCCTTACAAACAAGATGTGTAGGGGAATTGTTGGAAATCAAAAAATAATAAGAATTTCAAGGAAGGCCCAGTTTGGAAAAAAAACTTTTGCAGTGTTAAATATAATTGCCTTTCAGGACAGTGGCTAAGAAAATGCTGAGAAGTACATCACAAGATATTAGCTCTTTTGCTTAGTGCCAAGAAATGACATGTGCTAGGTTTGGTCAATATACTGTCTACTAGTTCAAGGGAAAAGAGCACTCAACCTAAAAGGCAATTATTAGATTCGATGTGGCAAGAGTTTGAAGTCAGAACTGAGCACCAAGCCTTTTTTTACTAGTGCAAAAAGAGAGGGTGACTAGTCCCCTCCCCTCAACACTCTGGATTCACCCCAGTATGATTTAACAGCACAGAAGCATTTTTTAAATAGAGAAATGGCTTCTTGTTTAGGAGGTTTTTCTAAAATATCCACACATTACACAGTACCAGATTGTCTATGCTGTGGTTATTAATTACCATATATAAGCCACACGAGCAAACACCTTGCATTATACTAATGGAGTCTGAATAAAAGCCAATCTATGAAATGTAATAATTACAGTCAACTGTGCTTTTATATAATTCTGTATTGTCTTTCTCAAAATAATTAAGTAGTAAAACAAGATTTTGCTTTTGAATTAGTAACAAATCACAAAATTTAAAGCTAATACAACCTGTCTCTTGTTTGAAACATTAAAAAAAATAGAATTATGTTGTAATATTTTTTATAATTTTTTTTCCAAGAATTTTATAATAAAATGTCGAGGTAAACAGTGAGAAAACTAAATTTGTCAGTACCATATTAATCAAGATTCCAAATGTAGAGTACATGTGAAACATATATAAGAACTTATATATTAAAAAAAAGTTATTTTTGGCATGTTTTTTTTTTTGGTGTATTATTATTTTATTTTATTTTGGTTTTTGGTCAAATTTACACATTTGCCAAGGGATCCAGACCAAATTCATGGGAATATCAAACTCAAGAATACAAATTTTCATAACAATAAGCTTAAGGTAAGTTAGAATAGCAACATTTACTAGAATGCCAACACACACACACACCTAGTGATCTTGGAAGTAAATAAATTAATTATACAAAACCTACGAATAGCGAGGTTCAAATTAGAGACAGACGTCATTTTCATGCACGTTCAAAAGCGAGGCAGTTTTTAGAGTAATTTCGTAGTTTTCATTGATGATCGCCTTTATATGTTCCAGCAATACTGTCTTTGAATTTTTTTGCTGTTACTAAGACGAAGTGCGATTCAAAACATTAAGAAACGAAGAACCGCTCCACCAGACGAATATTACATATTTTAAGCTTACTATATGACCTGTCCTTGTTTGAGGTTTGGTGAGAAAAATTAACATTATATATCATTTAAAAAATAATAGAAGGAGCTCCTGTACGTGAGAGATTTGAGATATACAGTAAACTAACCGTTGTGAGAAGCAAAAACGGTGTCAAAATATCGTCAAACTTGGTGTGAACGCACTTACCGTCAGTCCTTTGAATATCGACCTTCGTACCAACCACCACTTTGCTGTATTTCTCCATTCTAGCAGCAAAGCCACAGTGAAATTTTTAATGACTCCTTCGTGGTGAGCAGGTAAGGTTTTACATGGAGTATTCCGAAAAGTTTGAAATTCGTACTTGAGCTTTCCGCTTGAACTGCACCAAACAGTCTAATGGCGGTACCTCTGAGCCCCTGAACACCTAACGACCTACACAGCGGATTCTACCAACACCACTAAGGCATTCTGGGATAAAAGAATATTCTTATTCTTATTCTTATTCTTATTCTTATTCTTATTCTTATTCTTATTCTTATTCTTATTCTTATTCTTATTCTTATTCTTATTCTTATTCTTATTCTTATTCTTATTCTTATTCTTATTCTTATTCTTATTCTTATTCTTATTCTTATTCTTATTCTTATTCTTATTCTTATTCTTATTCTTATTCTTATTCTTATTCTTATTCTTATTCTTATTCTTATTCTTATTCTTATTCTTATTCTTATTCTTATTCTTATTCTTATTCTTATTCTTATTCTTATTCTTATTCTTATTCTTATTCTTATTCTTATTCTTATTCTTATTCTTATTCTTATTCTTATTCTTATTCTTATTCTTATTCTTATTCTTATTCTTATTCTTATTCTTATTCTTATTCTTATTCTTATTCTTATTCTTATTCTTATTCTTATTCTTATTCTTATTCTGATTCTTATTCTTTCTTTATCGTCAAAGTGCTATAATTCAGATTACTATTAATATTATTATTATTATTATTATTATTATTATTATTATTATTATTATTATTATTATCATCATTCCATTAATTCTTGTTTTTGTTTCTTTGAACGTGTGGGATGCACACAGTTAGCGGTGAACATCAGTTATGTCACTGAATTTATAATGACTGATAAGGTTAATGAAGGCAGAACACTTTGGTGAAATCGTGTTTAAACGGGGTTTTGTGTGCTGTTTGAAAAGTTGCTTGGACGACTGCCAAGGAAATTTGAAGCTGATGTGAGAAAAAATATTAGACAATCATGCAGAATCGAGAAAATTTGCAAAACTGAGGTGTCATCCTTAGTAGCCAGAAGACTCTGGAAACTGTTAATTCTTTATTTTATTTTCTCACTAAATGATGAATATCATTCTAATTTTATACAAAATATCAATAGCCTCCCCTGAAAATGTAGATTTATCTCAGATATAAATTTTTGTAAGTCGATTTCAGTCGCAGGCTTCATCATGACAACTCAGTTTTGCAGTGACGTCATGTATAACAGATCTGAGCTGATTATAGCTGTTATGGCACGTGCCAATTAAGGGGGTTTTACTCAGGGTTTTTCCGTAAACGTTAATAAGAATCGTATGTAAAGATTATTTTTCTCCATGGTCTCGGCTCTCGAGGCCAAAACCAGAGGAAGCATATACACTCAGTTTGAAATTCTGGAGTTTGAAATTCTTTTGTTTTGTCCTCCTTGTTTTGACCGCCGCCCAGTTGCAGTTGGTTGAGCACCAGCTTTTTGAGCACAAGACTTTCGTGCGGTAGGTCGTGGTTCGAGTCCCGGCCGGGCCAACACTCAGGGCCTTAAAATAACTGAGCTAGGAGAAAGTGCTGCCTTTGTAATTACAGTTCCTACACCTCATACATCTCATACTAACCACCTCTCATGATTGTAAAGCGCCTTTGATTATATCCATATAGAAAGGGCGCTACATCAATCATAAATCATATCATATATATATCATGTCCTCCAAATTGAGCTGCTTAAACGCAGGCTCGATCAATGACTTTTCAACCCATACACATGATTACACAAGACCCACAAAATATACGCCAAATTTAGCATATCCTAAGCAAAAAAAATAATGAAGATACTTGCGGTTTTCTATAAAAATTCACCGTGAAGTAAACGTACGTTGTCTGGTTGTCCATTCAGGCCGGTCGCTAGGACCTCGAAAGGGGGCGGGGGGTTCGTTTTTCTACCAATCTCATGCAGTTATTGCATTATCCAGCTTTTCTCGCCAAAATTTACTTAGTATAGTAGTAAGAAAGAAAGGGAGGGGCTGCGGGTTCGTTCGAACCACCCCTAGCGATGTGCCTGCCATATTACTACCTCGTTGTGTATCGTCGCCGATACTGCCGATAGCCGCGAAGAAACTTGCCAAAAGACTGAGCAAGGTACAAGCAACTACTGAAGCAAGTTTTAAAGCAAATTCTTGTGTAGAACATTTTATTTTTATATCTTCACCTCAACTACCATAATACATACCCTTATAAAACTGTTTATAAAATAACGTTTATAAATCTCGCGTTTTGATTTGCTAGGAGCGCATGCATTTTCTATTTCGTTATTCGTTTCCAAAATAACGGCTAATGTAATTTGTATTTTATAAAAGAAATTAAAAATTTTCCCCTTTCCTCAGGAGCAAAGGGGAGTACAATAGAAAGGGAAACCACGCGCGCAACTTATTCATTGCACAGATTTCTTTATAAACATCTGTGATTGCCTTACGCACGATTACGATTTAATATTGATATCAAAAGATGTTCGCCTATGTATTATAATGAACGCGGGGTTTTTCGTATTTGTGATATTCGTTAGTCTTTACGAAGTCTTTCTGAAATACGTTGTATTATGGGGCTGCTTTTTTTTTAGGGACGCTTCATCAGTAAATTAACATTTTGTGCAACAAGAAACGAAAAATTTGAAAATAAACACGGCAATTAAGGTTTCTTATTACTCTTCACTATCAGCAAGTGAAAACAGGCCATGATTAAGTATCCCCTAAAATAGCCCCATGATGCAACGCGTTCTGCAACTCCGCAACAGTCCGGGAAGGCTACTCTTGTCTCGAAGAACTATGAAAAATACGCGTGCGTAAGCCACTTAACAAATACGCGTGGTATTTTTCATTAATTCTTCTAGAATAAAGGCAGTATTTCCTATACAAATTATAATAGATATTTTTTCCAAGCCCAGAAATAACTCTATTCTGGGTGATAAACCAATTCATAAGAATTTGCAGTCAAGAAGTCATGAATACAGTCGTTAACAATCTCGGGCTCTTCTTGCTGTACCCAGTGCGATGCTCCGTCAACATATCTGTGAATCATACAAATAAAATATTCCCAACTGAGTACAATTTCAGAGTTTTGCGGCTGCTATATATAACAGGACAAAAACTGGAAATTTTCTACTATCCTCCACTGAACCTTCCGTCACAGGGCGGGGAATTAGAGAATTTAAGAATACTGTTTACGGCAAACGTGAAACGTCAGTTGACCATTGAAAAGTTCTTTAAAATTAGTAAAAAGAATTCGCAAAAATCTCCAAGTCGTAGATAAACAAAATAATATTTCTTTTTGTTAAGAAAGTTTGCAAAAAGTAAAGTGAAATACAGGAAAACGAAGAAAACTTGGTCACGTTTGCCGTTTGCGGGAGAGAAAAACGCGAATCTTAAGCTCTCTATTCTCGCGGTAAGACCGGAAATGCAAATGTAATATTATCAGTGATCGTGGTGGAGAGGTTTGTGTGCCTTAAAGAACCCAGAAGTCATAATGCATGATGGGGCATAAATTCCTTGTCAGGTTCGACCAAGCCAATAGTGATAGAGCAAAAAGGTCTAATGACTTACCTTATTGTCAGGTTGGGTGCAAAGCGCTCGGTTCCTTCAAGCATGCCAGATTCAAGAGCTCCATCTCCGGTGCCCTGTGGTATTTAAAAAATGCCGTAAGATAGTATACATCACACGATGGGTGTCTTTGAAATCGTTTGTTTGTTTTTCAGCCTTTGAAATGGTTTTTTTTTCTATATGAAATTGCACAGAACACATCACTGCCAAACTAGTGAAAATATAAACCCCTTGCAGCATGTCGAAGTGAAGCTCAATTTTTAGGGCAAAACAAAAGAATTCCAAATATCCGAGAATTGGAACCCATTGCGGTTTTGCCGTCCAAATTGAGCTGCATTCCGACGTGCTGAAAGGGGTCTATAGACCTTTCCCGCGAATTTGCATACTTATAAGAGACTACGAAATAATTGTCCAAATTGAGGATGGACAAATTCGGGAAAAGTCTATTCAGACACTTGTACGGTTCGTCATCTTACACCGCCAAGGCTGCTTAACTGCACAATGGCTACGCCCCTGTCCGGTTTCTAGAGCCTACGGGTCTGGGTACAAAAATGCATGACTTTGCACAGCCAGTGTTTATTACTGATTTATCCATTTAATTATTTTGCCTAAGATAGCATAAAATAAAACAAAAATACAAGCAGATGAGAAGGTAAAGGATGCCATCACAGGTTTCCCCAATTACGACGGTCCTTTAAAGATAACATCATTGCAACCTAAGTTTCAACCTTACCCATATAATAAGTACTGGCTTTCTAAATCGGCGGTTATAAATAACATGAGATCCTTGTGGTCTGTTTAGCAAGTTCCTAAAGTAGTTCAGAGGTGATGTCACTGCTCCTTTTTTTCCAAACGCATACTTGTATGCCTCAATATCTTCATCAGTTATGGCACCAGATCGCCTCACGCCCTAATCAGTAATGGAAAGGATTTTGAACTGATGAGCCACAATTATACAAAACGTAAAGCGCTTTTGATTGTGTTTATGCTGAAGCTAATCACTTTTTTTCATTTTTTATTTTCTTTATAGTGGGATACACGCATCAAGCATTCCACGCTACTGCTCTAAGCGCATGTTATATTTTAGTTGTATTTTTCTTGTCAAACACAATTTTCATTAAATATTCAAGATCACGTACCGTTAAGCGAATTTTGAGTCAAATATACCAAAAAATTGCATATTTTACAAAATATTATCCCACTTTTTAATCCCCTGAGCATGCGCTTAGAGCAGTAGCGTGGAATGCTTGATACGTGGATACAAATTCAGTAACTTAATACTGGTTTCCAATTTGGCCCACTGTCACTCACACACACTGCCACTACAAAGAGCTCTCTATTCATCAATTATCATTCTAATCTTTATCATTACTATTTGTTATAAGAAGGAACTTACCAGGTCCTGGCCTCTAAAGACTTCATTCAAATACGCAAAGTCGTTCAAACGTATCCATAGTTCGGGAATGTAGGGTAGCTGAAAAAAGAAGACAAACTGAAAGAAAAAGGGAATGAGCGTCAACAAGACACCATGAAGGGCGAACTTTATGTTTTCTTTCTCTGTTAACTTTAGCTGTTATATCACAGCGTGGGACAATCACACAGAACACTAAGTTCCATACTAGGTGGAAGCCCAAAGATCGAATTAGAATTTAGAAGTTGATTTTTGCGGAGGGAGGAAAACCCTCGAAGCACAGGAGAGAACCAACAAACAACTCTACTCACATACGACACCGAGCCCGGCGGGACACGAAACATTGTATATATTTCGATTGCACGCGGAACCAAAGCTCAAAATTAGAATATAGAAATTATCAAATTTGTCCTCAATATTTTGATAGATGATAATTTCTCATCAGCCCCCCCCCCCCCCCTAACATTTTTTTTGTGAATGCTCCGAAATAGACCTTTTCTGACCAAGAAACAATGTTTCAAGTCGGTGCATAAAAATTGATGTGTTCATACATTAAATGATCAGGAGGGGATATGGACCCCTATACGCGCTACCTCAAATTTTGCACAGCCTTTACGATATTTTGCCATAAAAGCATACATTTTCTGAAAGCTAAATAAACATAGTTTTCGAAAATTCATTTTATATTTGTCGGTTTCGGAACACACACAAAATGAAACCTTCCATGCATCAAACTGATGAAGAGAAAGCAAATAGACGTCAAGGATATGAAAAGAAAAACGACTTCTGGGTCCAAAACAAAAAGCAGTGGTATAAAGATTTTTCAATGATAATATGATTTTTTGTCCACAGTTCTAATTGTTTCAGATGGAAGTTAAATCATTGATTCATAACATTTCCACGGTTTTCTACTATTTTTCTAAAGTTTTCACTTGATTTTTTTTTCATGACTGTTGATTTGGCTGATTTGAGCTGCCATCAATCAAAGAGGTAACATTTACGAAGTGATACTTTAAATAGCTGGCGTTGGAAAACCAAATGTCAATGAAATTCTGAACAGTTAGAATGCAATCAGTTCAATTTATACTTAAACTTGCATACCCATGATTTGTTCAACTGTGAAGGGTGAGTTATAGTGTATTTATCTGCACACCTGGAAAAATAATAACAAAAAGGCATAAGGATTTGAATCTGGTTAGGGACCGTTCATTTCTCATCGGGAGGGGGGATGGTGGTTTGGGTTAACCTGTGTCTAAAATTTTGCATGACCCCCTCCCCCTTGCACACTTTTTTAAAGCTGACCCTCTACAGATATATATTTTTCATATGACCACTCCCCCAGAAAAACGGCAGTGCTTTACTGTGGTATAAAAAAGTCAAGATTTTGAATTAAGATACCTTTTAAACATTTGAATCAATAAGTTTGAAAACAAATTTAATGACAGGCTGAAGTAAATATTTGTTCAGCTCCCTTCCACATGAAGGCTTTTAGCTCACTCACACCTTTTGCTAATTCCCCCATTCATAATCACTGTACAGTTTGGACTTTGACTTTAATAACTGTTATTTTAAGAATGCTATTTTAATTTGTTATGCTGGAACTGCCAAGCATAATATTGATTGGGAGGGGACTAATGACTGCCAAAGGCTAAATATCCCCCAAATGCAGGAGCACCAAAAGGGCCATATTCCTCTGAAAAATTTTAAAATTGAGATCCTTGGAAATGCAGTTTCCAATATTTTGAGGGGCATTTTCAATATATTTAATGCATCATAAATATTATGACAATCTGGTTATGAAAAAGAAGAGAAATTTTTTTTCTGATATACAATTAAGCAACAAAATAGTACTATACATGAATTTTTTTTTTCATTAACCACTATTTTCGTGGCTGACCCCCCTCTAAGCCCAAAATTTTACTCATGATCTCCCCCTCACAAAAAACAAACCACCAACCCTCCCCCCCCCCACCCCCTTCCAGTAAAACATGAACAGTCCCTTAGTAATTTTTATATTGTTCCCTCAGCACTTGTACATATATAATTATATGACTTACATTGGGTGTGGACAGCTGAGAAGGATAAGTTTATCAACAACCTCTGGATACTGATGGGCTAAAGACCTGTTGAAAAAAGCAAAATGCATAAATACATATTTCACATAATTACAAAAACATGCAACACTTTTTCAGCATTTTGCAAAAATTCAGATCTGCAAAATTAATATATTTCTTTGAAAACTATTTTGTATATTTTGGAACCTTTTGAAACTTTTAAATAATATTGATTTTCAACCATGCATAATTTAATCATAATTTAAGTAACTATTGTTATTGTTTACACTACATACACTTTCTGACTTGGAAATTCCCCATAATGCACCCAATATATATATAGATAGATAATGTAGAGGACATTACACAGTGGCACAAAAATATGAAGTTTATACATATTAGCTTAATTTGCAGAATTTTTGCAAAATGCTGCAAGGCCAGGTGTCACAATGAAATAGAAATCTGAAACATTCCTTAATATTCAAAGTAGCTACTCACCACCCTACATATCCTCCCAAGTCATGACACACCAAGATACAAGATGAATATTCTAGACTTGATATCTGAAATACAATACAAAAAACTAATCCTTTATCACATACGTTAAGGGAAATGGGCCATTGATTACATTATAGAAATTAAAACTAAACTATTAAAGATCCAAAATGGGCTGTCAGTGCAGTGCATGGTCATCATTTAGTAAGACTTGATTGATTCTGGTTAATACCTGCTACTGTTTTCCTGGCATGGTTTTATAAACAAACCATGATGGGTTATGAAAATATCTGCTGCTCTCAACTTAGTGGCAGAGATAAATTAAGGCACTTAGTTTTCCCATTTTGACATGCAACCAATAGGTCTAAATTGGTTTGAATGAAATTGGCATTGAAATAGCACACCATGCCAGGACTATCACATAATATTGCAGTAAATTAAAAACCCCAGTCTGCATGGGCAGGCCCCGGGGGGCACTCCCTATAATGGACTATATGGGGATGCACTGCCCGAAAGGGGTACTTTTTTCAGACCGCACGTATAGCAAAGGAGTGGAAATTTGGTATATGAAAAGGGTAGGTTTTCAGGCAAAAAGGTATATAAAAGGGGTACTTTTTTGCTGAAATATGCTATAGAAAAGGGTAAGAGGTTGAGAGTCCGGGTGGAGCATCCCCGTATGAAAAGACCCAAAGTACCCCCCGGGGTGCAGGCCAGGGAAGCACATTTATTTAATTCGTGGATTGTTGCATACTTCAATACATCTTTCTCCTCACACCATAATTTTGTGAATCCTCACTATACCACCTATAGACCCCGGCCCTTGCAGCTAGTTGGAATGCAGCTCAATTTTTAGGGCAAAACAATAGGTTCCAATTCAAAATTCTCAGGAGATTAAAATTATTTTGTTTTGCCCTCCAAATTCAGTTGCTCTGACGTCACATGCAAGGGGTCTATATGTCATAATCAAATGTACTGTCAGTAATGGTACATGATGCAGGTTTCCTTACAAATTCTTTAATATCTTGAGTTAATTTGTCCATTGCGTACATTGACCTTCCTTCTGGATGATCTGTCTCACCATACCCTCTACAATACAATGGAAATAGTCTTAATTTTAATTAAAAGTAACATAATATATATTGTAATCAAGTTTCATTAATTAACCCTAATTTGACTCCTGGGCATTTTTGAGGGTTTTCAGTACTTTTCTCACAGCTTGTTTTCAAAATTACTAAAATTTTCAGAGCCATTTGTCTATCTAGGAGTGCTGGAGGGCATCATGAAGCCCTGAGACAGTTTACAGCGTGATGCGCTAAAGTATGGCCACTTTTAATATATTCACATACTTGTATGCACAGGCTTTTGGCTGCCAAACCAGCTTTTACACGACTTATTTGGTAAAACCAGACAGCTTCACATTAAAAGTTTACGGTTTAACATACAAAAGCCTGTGCATAGAAATATGCAAATATATTAAAGGTGGTCATAATTTTTGGTGTCATGCTGTAAATCAGCAAAACTGAACTAGAAACTAACCAGTAAGATTGGTTGATTTAAAATACCATGATATTTCATGTAGCGAAAACAACAACAATAATTATAATAATTATAATGATGATACACATGTTCTAAATTCCTACCTCAAATCCATAGCAATCACTCTGTAGTCATCACTAAGTCCCTGAAGCTGATATCTCCAAGAATACCAAAACTGAAACATGATAGATGTATTGATTTTAATTTGGCTTAATTTCCAAAGTGCATGCCATATGCTGATCAACTTTTTAATCATTGACAAGTGCTACAATCCACCCTCATATTATTAATACTTAATTACTTAAAGACCATTATGCCTATACTGGCATGGAGATAGGGCAGCAATAAAGGATGAAAGTATTTTTTTCCTTGTTGCTGTTTTGGTAACAGTGTTTTATGAGACAGGGTTGTATGCCCTGCATGTGCCCAACCCCCTAATCTGTCTGGCTTGGGGGAACCTACCAGGAGACTAAGCTCCTGCCAACATATATAGCGAGCTCTAGAGGCATGCAGGCTCTCCAACCATGACAAGGTGGCGATCTGCCAGAGATCGAGCCATGCACCCTCATATGATGAACATCAAAGGGCTCAAAATAATGGCCAGTGATCAATGGTCAATGTCCAGCCAAATTTGGTACATGACCGGTCAAATACAGTTTTGAATGGACATGTTGACTGGTCATATTTGAAAAAAAAATTTAAAAAAATATCATACACTGGACATCTTGACCGGCGTATGACTGGCCATTATTTTGAGCCCTGACATCATATTGCTAAAGGTTTTATAAAGCAAAGATGTAATGTGAGAATAGGAAATATACATCAAAGCTCACAAAGCACTCTGGGAAAATGAGTTCTTTAAAAATGTAAGAGGGAAATCAAAGGAACTATCAGAAAAAAAATTTTATTTTCGTCTGCTGAAATCCTTTTATTTCGATAAAAAATGTGGAAGGAAAAATTGTCAGATGAATTTTCAGGGGAGCCAAAAAAGCGTAAGAACTCACTTTCCCATCATACGTTGTGCTATAATTTCGAGCTCATGCACATTGGCTATTATAGGTGTAGAATTTCTAATGATATAAGCATGCATATAAAACCATTATTTACAGTTACAAATTACAAAAAAGTTTTTCAATATTCAAATATTGAATTCTAAAATAAATGTAGTTATAGACTGTACCTCTGGATATCCATGTAGGCATAGCATTAATGGTTTGTTTTCATCACCCTTGGCAACGTAATGGAACACTATTTTGGAAGGGGTTTTAATAAAATGATGTTCACCATATTCATCATTAATGAGGCATTCTGGAACTATAATAGAATAAACACAGAAAACATTTAAAAAATCTTGTTAGTAATTGTAATTGTTCTATCAGCAGTAGATTAGTGTTGGTATTAATCATATTACTATCCTTAGTGCTGGAAATAATACATGAAAATAACTTAATAGATATCCCACAATAATTCCTCGTGATGCATAAATTACCACCTGTCCTTTCCTTCATGTATTCATTCCAACAACTATCCTATGCATGAGCACAGCTGCCACTGACCCACCGACCCACGTCATAGCTCAAGCATAAATTATGTGGTGTGTGGGGTCAGTGATACACATGAATATTCCACTGTCCTAGTCCATATTTCATTATATATTCATACTGTATATGTGTATTGTAGAATATTATTATTGTAGGCACTGAAAATAAATAGAGGATATTACATGCATAGTTGCATAAAGATATTAAGCTTATCTTCGAGTGGTGAAAATATTTCAACATGAGAAGATAAACTTCATATCTTCAAGCCAACATGTAATTTTCTTTTTATTATATAGACACATCCAGAAACAAATGCCATCATGACTGATCTTGGCTTGTTGCAACACACATTAAGTGAGCTGAAAAAATCGGAAGTGACTTCATTGATATCTTCACGTGTACGTGTGCTCCCAGATGAAGTTTGTATGAAAAATACAAGTGGAATATTTCCCAGTACTGTAGCCCCATCCGCAGGCTACTCCATATTTATTCTCCAGAACACAATTGGGATTCCTGTGTTGAAATATATGGAAGCCCGAGGATCCTATAGACCCCTTGCAGCACGTTGGAATGCTGCCCAATTTGGAGGGCAAAACAATTGGTTTCAATTCTCAGGAGATTGAAATTCTTTTGTTTTGTCCTCCAAATTGAGCTGCTATGAGAGGGGTCAATAGAAGATGCCTACGATAGATCTAGAGGCTAATTTCCCTGTAAAATACTAATATTGTCTGTATAATAAAATACTCTGTGACATACATGTATATATTACACTTAATACATGTGCAGCACAAAAGTACCTGTAGAGAAAATGAAAGCTCGATCCTTCTTGGCACTGCAATGTGTGATTAGTTCAATTTGAATTTAAATTATTATTTATCTCTAGATTCTGAGGATATCAAAGATTCTACTATTTTTACTTTATTTAGTAGGTGAAAATGTTTGTTGTTTCATAGGCTGCAATAGTTCTATATCATAAAAAATGTAAATATTCTGCATTGGGCAATGTTATTGAGCTTATTATTAATCACATGACACTCAGGTAGTCCATGATAAAAAACGAAGTACGTTTGACTAAGCTTATACAAAAATCAGAAATAAAATACGATACTTATTCATCAGTTTAACTGATGCTAATAAATAGTAGAATTGAATAATGATTAAGTATTTCGTGATCCATTATGAGAAATGTCAAAATATCAGTAAACTATAAATAGCTTACCTTTGCATCTTTTGACTTTTCGAAGACTCAAAGGATTTCTAAGAATAGTCCAGATGATTTTCAGCAGCACCAGACAGCCATAAAAGAGAGCTAGTATATGTACAATGATAAAAGTCACGATTTCCACAAGGAAATACATAGCGTTCATAAAATAAAGCTACAATAGCTGCTAGCTGCTCCACATCGCACAGCTCTCACTCAGCTCGACAGGAAACTACGTACCTATGCCACAGGTAACCCAGCTTTCCATTTTTATAAGAGAATGTATGTAGATTTTGCTAATATTTTGTAAATAAAGGTTAAAATATATGAAAACAAAAATAAAATTTTCACTTTTCGATTTCAAGTAATTTTTAGGAATTTCAAGCACCCCTCGACGTACCCCTGCATTTCGAAAATCGAATTCAATCGAACGTAGTCACATGATTGGATTCGATCACATTCGGCAATCGATCGAAATCGAATCGAATGCTAAAAAATTGTGTATAATTCGACTGCATTCGATTTCCGAACTTATCGAATGTGTGATTGCATTCGATTTCACACAGGCTTACCATTTTGTGTCGTTGTGTTGGTTGGGCTTCCTGTGGTGGTTGCTACTGAGTAAGTTAGGGACAAGGTCAAAACAATTGTCCAAAATAGGGACCCGATTTTTTTGGTTTAGGTGGTGGGTACCGGTAAATACCCCCTCCCCCCTCAGAGACCTGTTGAAATGCTCGATACTGGGTGTCCGTAGTGACTATTTCTATCCACAAATACGCTGTTTAGAATACATGCAAACAGACAGTATATTCACTTCTACGATTTGACTTTTAGTTTTGGAGATATTTGTGTACAAAATTTAGGATTTCACTTCCAGAGGTGGTGGGTACCGGGTAACACCACCCCTCCCCTCCAAATCGGGTCACGTAAGATGACAATTATTTTGACTTCGTTCCTTATTGACACCACTTTCGCATTCCCATAATGCTTTGCATTTTGGGTGGCAACTAGAAGAAAAATATTCGAAAATTCAAAACTTTTCATGCAGATGTTGAGTACATTTGCTATTATCTTTAAAAAATCTAGTATCAGTTTAATCAGAGCTATGTTGCATTTATTGATTGATTAACCAGGACCATACTTCCAGACATCGAGTGCTGAAGCCTCGTATGGACTTACGGCTACGCTGGAGATTTCGACCCCAACACCGCTATCCCGGGAGGACATTACTGACTGATCAGGAAGCTCGGCCGAAGCCTAAGGGAGAGGTTAGTCGGCCCCTAGACCGTAGATGATTAACCCCTTGCTATGACCAGCACACCCGGTATGTCGCTTGTCTTGCTAATGGTTTTGTCGCTGTGCTTATTTCTTTCAATGTGGGACGTGTTTTGAAAAACCCACATGCGACGTATACACCAATCAGCTTGGGAGAATTTATTTTCCCATCCCACGGAATATGTTGACAGGTGGCATTTTTGGCATAAGTGAGATATGCAAATGTACACCAAGTATGCGCATGAGTATATAAGTATTATATTCAGCAGTGGAAAAAACAAACAAACAAACAAAATGGAAACGACCCATAAACTGAAGTTATCCAATCCATCTCGTATACATTCTTATTCTTGTAGGTTCATCCAATCCATCTCGTGTACATTCTTATTCCCATGCGTTCATCCAATTCATCTCGTGTACATTCTTATTCTTGTAGGTTCATCCAATCCATCTCGTGTACATTCTTATTCCTATGCGTTCATCCAATCCATCTCGTGTACATTCTTATTCTTGTAGGTTCATCCAATCCATCTCGTGTACATTCTTATTCCTATGCGTTCATCCAATCCATCACGTGTACATTCTTATTCTTGTAGGTTCATCCAATCCATCTCGTGTACATTCTTATTCTTGTAGGTTCATCCAATCCATCTTGTGTACATTCTTATTCCCATGCGTTCATCCAATCCATCACGTGTACATTCTTATTCTTGTAGGTTCATCCAATCCATCTCGTGTACATTCTTATTCTTGTAGGTTCATCCAATCCATCTTGTGTACATTCTTATTCTTGTAGGTTCATCCAATCCATCTCGTGTACATTCTTATTCTTGTAGGTTCATCCAATCCATCTCGTGTACATTCTTATTCCCATGCGTTCATCCAATCCATCTCGTGTACATTCTTATTCCTATGCGTTCGTCCAATCCATCTCGTGTACATTCTTATTCCCATTCGTTCATTCAATCCATCTCGTGTACATTCCTATCCCTATGCGTTCATCCAATCCATCTCGTGTACATTCTTATTCTTGTAGGTTCATCCAATCCATCTCGTGTACATTCTTATTTTTGTAGGTTCATCCAATCCATCTCGTGTACATTCTTATTCCCATGCGTTCATCCAATCCATCTCGTGTACATTCTTATTCCCATGCGTTCATCCAATTCATCTCGTGTACATTCTTATTCTTGTAGGTTCATCCAATCCATCTCGTGTACATTCTTATTCCTATGCGTTCATCCAATCCATCTCGTGTACATTCTTATTCTTGTAGGTTCATCCAATCCATCTCGTGTACATTCTTATTCCTATGCGTTCATCCAATCCATCACGTGTACATTCTTATTCTTGTAGGTTCATCCAATCCATCTCGTGTACATTCTTATTCTTGTAGGTTCATCCAATCCATCTTGTGTACATTCTTATTCCCATGCGTTCATCCAATCCATCTCGTGTACATTCCTATCCCTATGCGTTCATCCAATCCATCTTGTGTACATTCTTATTCTTGTAGGTTCATCCAATCCATCTCGTGTACATTCTTATTCTTGTAGGTTCATCCAATCCATCTCGTGTACATTCTTATTCCCATGCGTTCATCCAATCCATCTCGTGTACATTCTTATTCCTATGCGTTCATCCAATCCATCTCGTGTACATTCTTATTCCCATGCGTTCATCCAATCCATCTCGTGTACATTCTTATTCCTATGCGTTCATCCAATCCATCTCGTGTACATTCTTATTCTTGTAGGTTCATCCAATCCATCTCGTGTACATTCTTATTTTTGTAGGTTCATCCAATCCATCTCGTGTACATTCTTATTCCCATGCGTTCATCCAATCCATCTCGTGTACATTCTTATTCCCATGCGTTCATCCAATTCATCTCGTGTACATTCTTATTCTTGTAGGTTCATCCAATCCATCTGGTGTACATTCTTATTCCTATGCGTTCATCCAATCCATCTCGTGTACATTCTTATTCTTGTAGGTTCATCCAATCCATCTCGTGTACATTCTTATTCCTATGCGTTCATCCAATCCATCACGTGTACATTCTTATTCTTGTAGGTTCATCCAATCCATCTCGTGTACATTCTTATTCTTGTAGGTTCATCCAATCCATCTTGTGTACATTCTTATTCCCATGCGTTCATCCAATCCATCTCGTGTACATTCTTATTCCTATGCGTTCATCCAATCCATCTCGTGTACATTCTTATTCCCATGCGTTCATCCAATCCATCTCGTGTACATTCTTATTCCTATGCGTTCATCCAATCCATCTCGTGTACATTCTTATTCCCATGCGTTCATCCAATCCATCTCGTGTACATTCTTATTCTTGTAGGTTCATCCAATCCATCTCGTCTACATTCTTATTCTTGTAGGTTCATCCAATCCATCTCGTGTACATTCTTATTCCCATGCGTTCATCCAATCCATCTCGTGTACATTCTTATTCCTATGCGTTCATCCAATCCATCTCGTGTACATTCTTATTCCCATTCGTTCATTCAATCCATCTCGTGTACATTCCTATCCCTATGCGTTCATCCAATCCATCTCGTGTACATTCTTATTCTTGTAGGTTCATCCAATCCATCTCGTGTACATTCTTATTCTTGTAGGTTCATCCAATCCATCTCGTGTACATTCTTATTCCCATGCGTTCATCCAATCCATCTCGTGTACATTCTTATTCCCATGCGTTCATCCAATTCATCTCGTGTACATTCTTATTCTTGTAGGTTCATCCAATCCATCTCGTGTACATTCTTATTCCTATGCGTTCATCCAATCCATCTCGTGTACATTCTTATTCTTGTAGGTTCATCCAATCCATCTCGTGTACATTCTTATTCCTATGCGTTCATCCAATCCATCTCGTGTACATTCTTATTCCCATGAGTTCATCCAATCCATCTCGTGTACATTCTTATTCTTGTAGGTTCATCCAATCCATCTCGTGTACATTCTTATTCCTATGCGTTCATCCAATCCATCTCGTGTACATTCTTATTCCCATTCGTTCATTCAATCCATCTCGTGTACATTCCTATCCCTATGCGTTCATCCAATCCATCTCGTGTACATTCTTATTCTTGTAGGTTCATCCAATCCATCTCGTGTACATTCTTATTCTTGTAGGTTCATCCAATCCATCTCGTGTACATTCTTATTCCCATGCGTTCATCCAATCCATCTCGTGTACATTCTTATTCCCATGCGTTCATCCAATTCATCTCGTGTACATTCTTATTCTTGTAGGTTCATCCAATCCATCTCGTGTACATTCTTATTCCTATGCGTTCATCCAATCCATCTCGTGTACATTCTTATTCTTGTAGGTTCATCCAATCCATCTCGTGTACATTCTTATTCCTATGCGTTCATCCAATCCATCTCGTGTACATTCTTATTCCCATGAGTTCATCCAATCCATCTTGTGTACATTCTTATTCTTGTAGGTTCATCCAATCCATCTCGTGTACATTCTTATTCTTGTAGGTTCATCCAATCCATCTCGTGTACATTCTTATTCCCATGCGTTCATCCAATCCATCTCGTGTACATTCTTATTCCTATGCGTTCATCCAATCCATCTCATGTACATTCTTATTCCCATGCGTTCATCCAATCCATCTCGTGTACATTCTTATTCCTATGCGTTCATCCAATCCATCTCGTGTACATTCTTATTCCCATGCGTTCATCCAATCCATCTCGTGTACATTCTTATTCTTGTAGGTTCATCCAATCCATCTCGTGTACATTCTTATTCTTGTAGGTTCATCCAATCCATCTCGTGTACATTCTTATTCCCATGCGTTCATCCCATCCATCTCGTGTACATTCTTATTCCTATGCGTTCATCCAATCCATCTCGTGTACATTCTTATTCCTATGCGTTCATTCAGTTCATCTCGTGTACATTCTTATTCTTGTAGGTTCATCCAATCCATCTCGTGTACATTCTTATTCTTGTAGGTTCATCCAATCCATCTTGTGTACATTCTTATTCTTGTAGGTTCATCCAATCCATCTTGTGTACATTCTTATTCCCATGCGTTCATCCAACCATCTTGTGTACATTCCTATCCCTATGCGTTCATCCAATCCATCTTGTGTACATTCTTATTCTTGTAGGTTCATCCAATCCATCTCGTGTACATTCTTATTCTTGTAGGTTCATCCAATCCATCTCGTGTACATTCTTATTCTTGTAGGTTCATCCAATCCATCTCGTGTACATTCTTATTCCCATGCGTTCATCCAATCCATCTCGTGTACATTCTTATTCCTATGCGTTCATCCAATCCATCTCGTGTACATTCTTATTCCCATTCGTTCATTCAATCCATCTCGTGTACATTCCTATCCCTATGCGTTCATCCAATCCATCTCGTGTACATTCTTATTCTTGTAGGTTCATCCAATCCATCTCGTGTACATTCTTATTCTTGTAGGTTCATCCAATCCATCTCGTGTACATTCTTATTCCCATGCGTTCATCCAATCCATCTCGTGTACATTCTTATTCCCATGCGTTCATCCAATTCATCTCGTGTACATTCTTATTCTTGTAGGTTCATCCAATCCATCTCGTGTACATTCTTATTCCTATGCGTTCATCCAATCCATCTCGTGTACATTCTTATTCTTGTAGGTTCATCCAATCCATCTCGTGTACATTCTTATTCCTATGCGTTCATCCAATCCATCTCGTGTACATTCTTATTCCTATGCGTTCATCCAATCCATCTCGTGTACATTCTTATTCCTATGCGTTCATCCAATCCATCTCGTGTACATTCTTATTCCCATGCGTTCATCCAATCCATCTCGTGTACATTCTTATTCTTGTAGGTTCATCCAATCCATCTCGTGTACATTCTTATTCTTGTAGGTTCATCCAATCCATCTCGTGTACATTCTTATTCCCATGCGTTCATCCAATCCATCTCGTGTACATTCTTATTCCTATGCGTTCATCCAATCCATCTCGTGTACATTCTTATTCCCATTCGTTCATTCAATCCATCTCGTGTACATTCCTATCCCTATGTGTTCATCCAATCCATCTCGTGTACATTCTTATTCTTGTAGGTTCATCCAATCCATCTCGTGTACATTCTTATTCTTGTAGGTTCATCCAATCCATCTCGTGTACATTCTTATTCCCATGCGTTCATCCAATCCATCTCGTGTACATTCTTATTCCCATGCGTTCATCCAATCCATCTCGTGTACATTCTTATTCTTGTAGGTTCATCCAATCCATCTCGTGTACATTCTTATTCCTATGCGTTCATCCAATCCATCTCGTGTACATTCTTATTCTTGTAGGTTCATCCAATCCATCTCGTGTACATTCTTATTCCTATACGTTCATCCAATCCATCTCGTGTACATTCTTATTCTTGTAGGTTCATCCAATCCATCTCGTGTACATTCTTATTCCCATGCGTTCATCCAATCCATCTCGTGTACATTCTTATTCCTATGCGTTCATCCAATCCATCTCGTTTACATTCTTATTCCCATGCGTTCATCCAATCCATCTCGTGTACATTCTTATTCCCATGCGTTCATCCAATCCATCTCGTGTACATTCTTATTCCCATGCGTTCATCCAATCCATCTCGTGTACATTCTTATTCCCATGCGTTCATCCAATCCATCTCGTGTACATTCTTATTCCTATGCGTTCATCCAATCCATCTCGTGTACATTCTTATTCTTGTAGGTTCATCCAATCCATCTCGTGTACATTCTCATTCTTGTAGGTTCATCCAATCCATCTCGTGTACATTCTTATTCTTGTAGGTTCATCCAATCCATCTCGTGTACATTCTTATTCCCATGCGTTCATCCAATCCATCTCGTGTACATTCTTATTCCCATGCGTTCATCCAATCCATCTTGTGTACATTCTTATTCCCATGCGTTCATCCAATCCATCTCGTGTACATTCTTATTCCTATGCGTTCATCCAATCCATCTCGTGTTTATTCTTATTCTTGTAGGTTCATCCAATCCATCTTGTGTACATTCTTATTTCCATGCGTTCATCCAATCCATCTCGTGAACATTCTTATTCCCATGCGTTCATCCAATCCATCTTGTGTACATTCTTATTCCCATGCGTTCATCCAATCCATCTGGTGTACATTCTTATTCCTATGCGTTCATCCAATCCATCTCGTGTACATTCTTATTCCCATGCGTTCATCCAATCCATCTCGTGTACATTCTTATTCCCATTCGTTCATTCAATCCATCTCGTGTACATTCCTATCCCTATGCGTTCATCCAATCCATCTCGTTTCCATTCCTATTCTTGTAGGTTCATCCAATCAATCTCGTTTCCATTCTTATTCTTGTAGGTTTATCCAATCCATCTCGTGTACATTCTTATTCCGATGCTTTCATCATATTCATCTTCTGCGGACAAATAACCCTGAGAAGGTGAGTCTTGCAAAGTGGAATTGGGAAATCAAAGAAACTATAAGGCAATCTAAAGAAAACAAATTACTCTGTCTTTTTACTCTGTCGAAATACTTTCACTTCTTTAGAAAATGTCGAAGGAAAAGTTGTTAGAGTAACCCAAAAAGCGACCTCAGGGTGACCTCGTGCAAACAGCTAACCATATACAGCATAAGCTAGGAAGATCAATTTGATGGATGCAATTGTGCCCCCATCCTTCAAGCTGATCTCAACATCCCATAATGGTAAACTTGGAAGTTCAGTGAATTCAACTGAATTAATAGTATACCAGACCCGATAACTCGTGATAACATCCCATCATATAAATTTGATAGATGGCATTGTGCCACCATCCTTCGAACTGACCTCGCACAAACATGACCTCTTTGATATTATAAACTAGGAAGGTCAATTGGATGGATGGAATTGTGCGACCATCCTACAGACTGACCTTACACTGAGCGATACAGGTACGAGCTCCCTTTGGAATCCGTAATAAGCCGCGCAAAATACAAATATTTTAAGATTTCGACTTGATTTTTGGTGCCTTAAGAAATTCCCGAGAAATATAGAATAAAAGTTAATTTAGCAAGCGCGAACCGCAAATCATATATAGCATAACCTAGGAAGGTCAGTTTGATAGATGGAATTCTACCACCATCCTTCAGACTGATCTCAACATCCCATACTGATAAACTAGGAAGGTCAGTTTGATGGATGGAATTCTACCACCATCCTTCAGACTGATCTCAACATCCCATACTGATAAACTAGGAAGGTCAGTTTGATGGATGGAATTCTACCACCATCCTTCAGACTGATCTCAACATCCCATACTGATAAACTAGGAAGGTCAGTTTGATGGATGGAATTCTACCACCATCCTTCAGACTGATCTCAACATCCCATACTGATAAACTAGGAAGGTCAGTTTGATGGATGGAATTCTACCACCATCCTTCAGACTGATCTCAACATCCCATACTGATAAACTAGGAAGGTCAGTTTGATGGATGGAATTCTACCACCATCCTTCAGACTGATCTCAACATCCCATACTGATAAACTTGGAAGGTCCCTGAATTAATCTGAACTAATATAACATTTTAATTTTCTTAAAAGAAGCAAAGAAACAAGATAAAAAAAAGAATTGGGAAAAAAAAAAAATCTGAATACGATGGGATTTGAACCCACGTCCACCGACAGAAAAGTCAAAAAAAATATCTTGTGCCATACCCCCGAGACATCCGCAGAGCTGAGGCGTCGTGTGGGCAATTAAATCCTTCTGCCCTTAAAGTACGGATTACGCAGAAAAATCTTCTAGCCGAGGCATCAGGGGAGAGACCAGCCAGCCTTACACGTTGATTTCAAATGGAAAATACTCTAGTCTATCTGGTGCATTGTTTATCACGGCTATTGTTTTTCAAATTTTGTGAAACCGTGGCCTAGTGGTAAAAAAACTCGGGCTTTGAAGAGACTCGGTCAAGCACGTTTGGGTTGGGTCAGTACTTGGAAGGGAGGAATCCGACAAAATTGAGCGGAGTTACGGGAAGTCAAAGTGATCGAGATTTCTATATATTTTGTCGAATTTGCCCCAATTCAAAATGGCCGCCGAAAACCGTGAATTGGTCTATTTCCTGACCTTGAAAAAAGGTGAACACTTGTTTCCATAGCCAAAACTTGGAATGAGAAAGGAATGGAATCGATTCTAGGTTTGGTAATGGTTGGTTAGGTTTTAGTTAGGTTTAGGGTAAAGTTTAGGGTTAGATTCCAGTCCTCTCTCGACAAGGGCATGCATTTTGGGCTATGCATAGAAGCAAGTATCCACCTTGAAAAACAATCAGAATTCACTGACTTTTCCATGACCGTGGGAACCCTGTGGAAGTCATGGTGTAGAATTTGCAATCATACAGTGAGCGAGTTTATCGTAATGATACCACGATGAAATACATTTAATGATTCCGCTCTCAAAGCTTTAGGCTTTTCAGTTTCAGCGACGTTAATTGAAATTAGATATATATCAGAGTATACACGTATCTTAGTGCAGCGCTTTCCAATCGATCACACGCGCGGGATCAAACAATTTGCTGTCGCTACGAGGTTGGTTTTGGTGTACGTCAATCAAGGCGTTTCCACGACATTCCATAGGAAACGTGCCCTTGAAAACTTTGATCGTGTGGCGACAAATTGTATGAATTTCGCGAGTATGATTTGAAAGCGCTGTAACCTGCGCTTGCAACAATCCTTCCGTATATTCTTTATCACCTTTCCACATACCGGGACCTCGTGTACACATACATATAATGAGTCTGCCTGGCAATTGTTAGTAACGAACAAAAATACCTTTATATTCTGCAGAATCGCCAGAGTTCAATAGATTATTGGCTAGCAGGGCTAAGAGTGCAAAACTACACTAGTCTACTGTACGTTATTTACGATATTCTTTTAAACTTTTGAAAGACTTTTAAAAAATTTATGCAATCTTGCACCTAAAGCTCCTCCCTCGAAGCGGCTGTACTAAAAGCATTCGGGTTACATCTGCCACATGCAAGTTTCCCAGTCGTCAGCCGTGTGCACGTGGCTAGCCTCCTTCACAGACGTACGTTGTTAGAGTCGTCACGTCGTCACGCAACACGTCTGGGTAGGAGGCTACCGTGTGGCTAAATAATAAGCAGCTATTGGACGAGGTTGAGCAAAATATCGTGATTTCTTAGTGTCTTGCAAGCAATTTTTTGTTGTTGTGATAACCGAGTTCAATAATTGTTTTATCATTCAAATTACTTTTTTATGTTTTGGTAGTTTTTGTTTTTTATGAAACATGCCAAGTAATTTTCTGACAGCTCAGGGTATTTGCAGTTCTCTCGGCCAATCAAAACGACGGAAAAAATAAGTTGAATGATAAATCGCATTATTAGATAAAGGAATATAGAGTGATGTCAGACGACAAGTCTGCCACGGAGGTCAAAACTACCACTCATCAAGGGGTCCTTTAGTCTCCTCCGCAGCCGTTTTTAGGGTCGTCACGCAACATTCCCTCCCCAGAAGGGACGACCCTAAAAACGGCTGCGAGGGAGACTAGGGGTTCTTTGGGGAAGAAACGAAACCGAGGTGTATCAGTTGCTGATAAACTGGCGAATATAGTCATTGACGATAGCTGGTTCTTCTTGTTGAATCCAGTGACTTGCGCCTTCGATGAGCCTATCAAAAAATAAAACTTTAATCGCAAGAATGTTTCTCTACAAATAAAACCACACGAAAACAACCACAAAACTGAGATATAGCTCTAATTTATTCATGGACCAGTAAAGAAGGTATCTACATCACATTGATATAATGACCAGTAAAGGAGCTAGAGGGGAAAGGCAGGGGCGGATCCAGGGGTGATGAAGGGGGTGGCTAGCCACCGCCCCCTTTTCGGAATGACAAAATATACTAGATTGATAAAATACAGCTTTTTTTTTTTACAAATTTTTAAAATTTAAAATACAATTTTAAAAAATTGCACGTCTAGGCTGGAATTTTCAAATCCATATATTTGCTGCATTTGTTTACTCCAGCCTCGCTTTGAATCTATTGTTCTGTGGTCAGTCAAGCGAAATCGGGAAAGGTTTCTAGAGTGGCTTATAGACCCCTTGCACGTGACGCCAAAGCAGCTCAATTGTTAGGGCAAAACAAACCTGGAAAGAATTTTAATCTCCTGAGAATTGGAACCTATTGTTTTGCCCTCCAAATTGAGCTGCATTCCGACGTGCTGCAAGGGGTCTATGACCGTGATTCTACAGTATTTTTTGTTTCCCTTGGGAATTCGAGTTAGCGGGGTTCTACTGTACTACAATATAATGACCTTTCAAATTACCATGAAACGCAGCAAGAAACCAGACATAGTAGGACCTAACAACCACACACACTCGGGAAAGAACCACGCGAATCAGGACCTGACTTTTGGTAATACTTTTTTTCTAATTGGATAGCACAAGGTTATATAAAAACACACCCTGATAGCTGTGCATACTATAAATTTTCCAACTTACTGTTACCCCTGTTTCAAAAAAAAAAAACTTTTAGTTTCTTTCATCATTTACCTGATAGTTAGATTGTCAACATACTCCTCAAGACCATCCAGCAATCCGCTCTCCAAGGCACGGTCATCGGTTCCCTGAAAAATATGGATGGAAGTGGTTTCAGTCAGTTCTCGCAATATTATTACGGCAATCCGGTATATCCACCAAGTCTCGAAGAGATAACCCTCATACCCCGTTGAAATTCTACAGGAGATACATATATACAACGATTCAAGAAAGTTTTAAAGCAATTTCAGGTAAACGTTTTTTTATATCTTTATCCCAAGTCCAACAGATTGCCTTAGGTACAAAGAATACACGAATATGTCAGTGATAACCAGCAGTCTCCTTTCCTTTTCCTTGGAGAAAGGGATACTTTCTTTCGCATTAGTCAGGCCAAGATCCTCCCTTACCACAAGTACACAAGGAGTAATAGTGCAGGAATATGGTGCAGAATGTTTCAGTTTTTGGCTTAAAAGCATGAAAATTGGCACAACGATAGAAGACCACATGCTGACTATATTTTGAAGTAGCGCCACGCCCAAAAATGATTACTTCTAGTTTTACAGCAGTGGAATTAATTTATCTTAAAGTTCACCTAATGCCTACAAGATGCCTTCATGGTTTGAAAGTCCTTATGAAATAAATAAGAATAGCGCTTTAATTACTTTTCTTTGATATCTCTTTTCGTTGAGATATCACAGGGATCTAGTTAGAAGTCAAAGGCACCAAAATGGCCAAAAGTTATGTTGGTTATATAGAGTACCGAAGTGATGACGTCATAAAAATGATTTTCGACTGTATTAAAATTTCGATCTTCAATTTCGATAGAGCATTAAGAAAGACGTTAACACGCCAAATTTCATGGGAATTGGTTAAAAAGCAACGGAGATATGGCGTTTTGAATATATAATTTCCCCATACAAATCACTGTATTTTCGGCTTGGTTCCTGACGTTAAGCACATAATTACAGTTAATTACATTTGACAAACACAAAACGTTTTCGGCATTTAAATAACCCGAGGTAAAGTTCACTAGAGAAGGTTGGGAGAAAGTTTCCGTGTAACCATGGTTACATGTGTTGTTATGTGTAACCATGACAGTCTCAACCTATGACATCGACTCACCCAAATGACAAGAACAGGGGCTGTGATCTTCTTGCTCAATGACCTTGTCGGTTGCGAATCTGCAAAGGCACTTCTATAGTAATTCAAAGGTTGTGTAAAAGCTCCTTCTCTTCCAAATGTGTATTTGAATGCTTCAATGTCGTCATCTGTGAACATTTCTGGCTTTTTGAGTCCCTGGATTGTGTTGAAAATCAGAGAAATCAAAATCTAGTACTTTGATATGTGTTTAAAGGTGCAACATGAGGATTCTGTTCAAGTACAATATCATGAATTATGTCCCCAGATGATTTTCCCAGTAAGAAGTAGTCTCATTTGCAGCTGTCATTATAACATGCTGATCCCTTCCAGAACCTACTGACAGTAATAATGGCTACAAAAATAAATGGCTACACTTGAGAAAAAAGCCTTCTCCCTTTAAATTGACAAGTCTGGCCGGCCGGCGGGGGGGTACTCCCTTATAAAAGGGGGTGGGGGTCCTCGTTGGAAATTCTGAAAATGACCCCTAAAAGGGACCTGTATTTTGAGATGATGGGCGTGGCAGTGATGAAATTTCACCCCTAAGAGGGACCAGTCAATAAGTGACACAATCCAGAAATGGGATTAAAAGCGGGACCAAAACACTGATTTCAAACCCTAAAAGGGACGACGAGGACCCCGCCCCCTTTTATAAGGGAGTCCCCCCCCCCCCCCCCGGGCTGGCCGGTCAGTTCTGACAAAGTCCGAGTCTAAAGGTATACCAACTACGAAAATACTGAGCCTGGTAAGCTGTGGGACTAGTACATAAGTAGTAATAAATAAGTTTACTTACAGATCTCTTGCTTCTAAATACGTTAATAAGAGCCTTCATGTCATCAGCCTGGAAGAGCAACTCGGGCACAAATGGTACGTGGAAAAACATAAAGTACTATGAATAAAGAAAATTTTTAGAAAGTTATAATTTGAATAAGAATATATAATCTAATTTACAGATACTGATTGGAATTTTTCTCTATCACTTTTTTTTGCCTTTTTCCATGAATATGTGAAACCTGCATGAATTAGTTGCAATTAATTGCAAAATAATATCTATTCTTGTAATACCTTCATCTCAATACCTTGAGCTAAAACAATAGTCCCCTTCACAGTTCCTTGTGCCATCTTGAAAGGTAGCCATGCCTTTGCATCGAAGCGAGACAAACAGTGACCTTGCAATGATGGAGACCTTTTTAACACCTTGAATAATCATTCACATGTCTCTATCATTGCAAGCTCACCGTTCGTCTCGCTTCGATGCAAAGGCATGGCTACCTTTCAAGATGGCGCATGGAACTGTGAAGGGGACTATTGACAAGACAAATTTTCTGAACACTCAAATACTAGTTTTCTATGTTTTGCCTGTTTGCCCAAGCATATTATCCTTTGGCTAAATAAAGCCAGTATTTTAACCTATATGTATTCATGAGGTCCTATTAGCAGGGGGGAGGGGGACGGGGGAGGGTTACCCATGTCCTTCTGAGTTTCACAACTGCCTATGTCACAATTTTGTAATGTTCTTGCATTACTTGTCAGATTTTCATCAAGTAGTCTGTTGTTAGTCACTAGTTCATGGCTTTCGTGTCGCTATTTCAAGGCCATGTCGCTTGTCAGAGTTTACCCCTAATGAAGAGGGCCGCACATTCATCTAATATCTTCCCAATCAAATGTTAATAGATTAATAAATATTTACCAAAGATTTTTTAAACTGTGAAAAGTGGCTTTTCAAATACTTTTGATAAATCCTGGGGGAAAAAAATGAAAATAAGAATATTGTAAATATTTGTACTGGCATTTCACATTTTTGCACTGCATGGTACGTGTTTCAATGTAATGGCACTGCTCTTAACCAATCAGAAGTGAGGAATTTTTGCATCTGATAGGCTTTTATTGTGAACCCAAACTGTCCATTTGCTAGCGGTTAATTAACCTGGATAGGTAAGGAAAGTACAGCTGAAATAGTTTGACTGGTGTGGGATTTGGGAAGGTACAATCGCTGGACCCCTCATATGGACCCCTCATATGGACCCCTATATGGACCCCTATATGGACCCCCTTATGGACCTTGTATTTTGATTAGCACCACAATATAATCGTTTTTATATAATAATTATGTAGCATATCTGGGTATGTTCCTTAGCAAAAATTACAAACAGGATACAGTTCGTTCATTGATAACGAAAAAATCCAATAGACTTATCGGTGGACTAGAATTACAGAGTTTTGACAGCACATCTCTAAACGTCAAAGCCGCAATAATATTTTCTGTAACAATAATATTTAATGCTCTTGATTTAAAAAAAGATAAATAATTTAATAAAAACCAGAACCAAAAGATTATCGATTGCAATAAACACGCTATTCTTATTGTTTTCTTCTCTCCACACGCATATTGCTGGTTAAGGAAAATGTCAATAACGTAAACCGGAAGTGACTGTATATCATATTCTGTAAGTTACAGATGCGAGAGTATCAAATCAATAATCTTTAACAGTCAATGCACGTGCGCTTACAACTTTTTGTCCTTGCTAAGGAACATACCCAGATATGCTACATAATTACTATATAAAAACGGTTATATTGTGGTGCTAATCAAAATACGAGGTCCATAAGGGGGTCCATATAGGGGTCCATATAGGGGTCCATATGAGGGGTCCATATGAGGGGTCCAGCGATTGTACCTTCCCGTGGGATTTGGGCGAGTACAAAACATGGACTCCCAGTCCATGAACCACTTTTACGGACCCAGTCAATGGACACCCATAAAAAAAGCCTACAATATCCTGAGGGATTTATTAGTCACATAACTATGATTATTTTATCATTATTATCATTATCAGTTAGACTTTACAAGAGACAATACTTGTCCACATAAATAACATACTTAAAGTGCGGCCCATTCAGAACAATGAGTTTGTCAATGACTTCAGGATATTCATGTGCAACACGCCTGTGGAAAAAGGGAGAGATGTGTCACATACAAATACTGCAAAGCAAAGGTAAAGGTAAAGGTAAAGGTAAAGGTAAAGGTAAAGGTAAAGGTAAAGGTAAAGGTAAAGGTAAAGGTAAAGGTAAAGGTAAAGGTAAAGGTAAAGGTAAAGGTAAAGGTAAAGGTAAAGGTAAAGGTAAAGGTAAAGGTAAAGGTAAAGGTAAAGGTAAAGGTAAAGGTAAAGGTAAAGGTAAAGGTAAAGGTAAAGGTAAAGGTAAAGGTAAAGGTAAAGGTAAAGGTAAAGGTAAAGGTAAAGGTAAAGGTAAAGGTAAAGGTAAAGGTAAAGGTAAAGGTAAAGGTAAAGGTAAAGGTAAAGGTAAAGGTAAAGGTAAAGGTAAAGGTAAAGGTAAAGGTAAAGGTAAAGGTAAAGGTAAAGGTAAAGGTAAAGGTAAAGGTAAAGGTAAAGGTAAAGGTAAAGGTAAAGGTAAAGGTAAAGGTAAAGGTAAAGGTAAAGGTAAAGGTAAAGGTAAAGGTAAAGGTAAAGGTAAAGGTAAAGGTAAAGGTAAAGGTAAAGGTAAAGGTAAAGGTAAAGGTAAAGGTAAAGGTAAAGGTAAAGGTAAAGGTAAAGGTAAAGGTAAAGGTAAAGGTAAAGGTAAAGGTAAAGGTAAAGGTAAAGGTAAAGGTAAAGGTAAAGGTAAAGGTAAAGGTAAAGGTAAAGGTAAAGGTAAAGGTAAAGGTAAAGGTAAAGGTAAAGGTAAAGGTAAAGGTAAAGGTAAAGGTAAAGGTAAAGGTAAAGGTAAAGGTAAAGGTAAAGGTAAAGGTCGACTTTATTTAACGTTGGTAACTTATGACAGTTAACTTAAGTCTAACTGATAAACTTGAGGCCGACAGTGTACTCATCTTACCCCCCTGCCCCTCCATCAGTGCTCCATTTTACCGGTATTTAAAGCTAATTAAAACTACACAGAAAGAAGAAGAAGTCGAAACAAGGATTAGAGATGGCTAGTGTGTGGCCTTCGGAGCGAGAGGTCCTGAGTTCAATTCCCAGTGTTCTCACATCCTAGCCTAGCTGAGAAAACAGATGTCCTTTCGCTATTCATCCCCCCACGACGTCTGTTTTCTCAGGCTAGGATGTGAGAACACTGGGAATCTAACTCGGGACCTCTCGCACCGAAGGCCACACACTAGCCAACTGTGCCATCCTTGCTCCTAAAGGATGGATATCTATAACCAAAATGAACACAAGGTGTCTGTATGTAAAGCTGATAATTTAACTTCCATTCAAAATGTGAATTTTTTTGTTTTTACAAATATTCTATAAATTATAATTTATGGTATTCAACAAATGAAAAAAGCTTGGGAAAATTAAAAGCTACTGTATTCCTGTTAATAAAAATAATATCACTTACCAAGCTATTGCACCACCCCAATCGTGAGCAACAAGAACACATGAGCTATATCCAAGAGCCTCAACCTTAAGAATTTAGATATTAAAATTAAAAATCTATAATTCAAGTACAGCAGAGTGAACAAGTAGCTTCATAGATTATCTAGCACTGGTATGTGTCAAAACGCTATGTGAACGGATAGCTACCCACCACTTCCTTGACATCCTTGGAAAGAAGACTGGTCTTGTAATTCTCCTTGCCTTTTGGACTGTCACTTTCCCCATAACCTCTGCAAAAGAGATGACAAGATAAGATATCACAGCTAGGAGTTATTCAAAGTCGAATACTAGTAAAAAAAAGCTCTAATAAAAATGTGTCCATGCACTCTCATAAGCAACCAGCTCTAGCTAAAACTACCACAATTTTGAAAACCCATTTGCATTGCTGTTTATGACAGCCAATTCCCGTTAACAACAAGGTCTAGTTAGAACCAGTTTTTCAATTTCCTGAGTTGTCCCTCAATAAAAAGCCATCCTCTCCTTAGTAGCAGTACTTTAGTAGAACTTTATGGGTGGCATGGGTGGTGTAGTGGTTTACCGCTCTCCTCTCATCGCTGTGGTCCGGGTTCAAGCCCCAGCTCGATCAGGCTGGATCTTATGTGAGTTGAGTTTGTTTGATGTGTTGTTCTCTCCCTTGCCATGAGGGTTTTTCTCCAGGTTCTCTGGTTTTCCTCCATCCGTAAAAATCAACATGTGAGTTGAGTGTTGTATGTCGTAAATATAGAATGTAGTGGTAGTGCGTGTGGAGCGAACCTCACGGAAGAGCCCTGTACGGGGAGTGATAGTTGTAAAAAAAAATAATTAAGAAATATGTACCTCATGTCTATGGCTACAATCCTGTGGGTATCCTCAAGATCCTTCAACTGATGCCTCCAGCTATACCAGAACTATTGGAACAACACAGTTATTTCAATAAAATTTGGGAATTGAATTAGATGCATTTTCTATCAGGCTAAGTAAATGTATCTATGCAAGTACTACCTATCAACATAGACAAAATGAAAGTAATCATAAGTCCAAGACAAGATGTGTCAAAATAGAAGTAATCGTACTGGTACAAGGAGTCCTATCTACCAAAAATCTTCACCCATGAATTATGGATCAGTCATTTCAAGCACATCCCCTCCCAATTAAAGCCTCTTGAGGGACAATTATTTAGCTTGCTGCAACACATAATATTCAAATACATAAATTTTGTATACATTAGTGGAACCAAATAAATTAACACCCAGTTATCTTCATCTCATTGCAATAACTATTCTAACTTATATGCAGCATATTCACACAGACTAGAAACACACTTGAGAGCTGTGGAAATAATGTGGAAAAAAAATACAACCGCAAAACACACCTATATCCTATATATGTTTATACACCTATTTCAATTAACATTGATAACGGAAGATCTGGAATGGTCGATCTGAATTTTTGTGAATAAATGTGATAAGTGACACAAATTAGCAATTCAATACCATTCAAGCACCGTGATTGCAACTAGGTATTTCCAATATTTATGAGGGATGAGCATAATTCAGCCTTCCACAATTCCTATAGGTCTCAGATCACCCATTTCAGATCTCCCATTATCAATGTTGATTGAAATAGGTGCAGTCTCAACCCTGAGTGTCATGGAATACATAAACCACAAGGACAGTACATATATTTACAAATTATGGTAAAAGTTTAAAGAAAACTAAAATAATTTAAAAAAATCTCACCTCAGGAAACCCATGCAATAAGAGCATGAGTGGTTTGTTCTCATCACCTTTGGCAACACAGTGAATTCTCATGTTTGAGGCAGTCCGAATGAAGCTGTGATCTCCAAGGGAAGGATCATTCAGACATGCTGGAGCTGTAAACAATAAATATGGAGCAAATTAATTTATAACTAATTTTACAGGAAAAATTCAAAAAATCATACAATGGGGTAAAATCGGAATCAGCATGAGAATGATTGTTTCTGATCGGCTGAGTTGGTTTCACTACTTAAATATTTCAGCTCAAACAAATTCATCCAATTGATGTGATCATTATCACAACCTATCATGGCAGTTAACTTTGGGGGGATTGTTTCTGAGCTATGACTAAGTAGTTGACCGGCATCTGACCAGCTGTGTTTTTTAGCCCTAATTGTCCAGGGGGTTATCCTTACACTTTTGGGTAGGGATAATGGGGATGTACGTGCCGCTGTGTTCCCTAAACCCTGACCCTGTTCCAGATCTAGAGCAAAACGTCTTAATCACTATACTACCCTGTAGGTTTCAGTCGAGTAAATGCCATAAATATACAGCTATTACAAAAAAGGGTGGTGAAGGCTTTGTTGCTTGTTGCGTGTTGCATATTGCATACCAAGTCCGAAATGCAGTATGGGTAATGTGAATTCTAGCAGTGGAAGGTGACAACAATATGCAATTTTTCAAATTATTTTGTCTGCAGTATATTTTCTTCTGTTCTGACATTATTTACATATATATATAATACATTTAAAGCTTGGTAAGCAACATTGATTAAGTTATATTTCTCATTTTATAATCATATTTAAGGTGAACACAATTGTATTGAAGGCTTATTATTTCCTAAGTTGTATACGTAAGCTTATATGTATTTTTTTAGACTTATTTTATAATTTTAGATAGAGGGCCACTAGTTTATTAGTTGTTATAACTATTCCGTGCTACCCTCTTTAAATAAAGAGTATCATTATTATTATTATTGTTCCTGAGAGAGATTGCTATTTTCTAGACCCTGTTCTGGAGTAAAAACGCTGAAAACCTGTATCCAGGGGAGCACCGCCCCCCTGCCTGATATTTAAGGTAAAAACATCATCGAAATTACTACCTACCAGATCGCTGAACTCTCCTAAACAGCTTAGGGTTAAAAATATATGCAATAGCAAGTCTTATCAAAACTGGAATGGCTAGAAAACACCCAATAATCAACGCTATGAGCTGTTTCGCATTCATCTTGTATTCCCTCTTCGTCGTTGTTTGTTCTTTGGATTCTTCGGGTCCAGCACAGGAAGCCCACAGCCAATAGACTATCAGTGTTGCTCCTGCAAGAGCTCGGCGGCGTTTCCGGATTGGTTGAAGCTCAAGTCCGAAGTCTGACTATATTATCAGCTGCTTACGTTCCTAGTGAAGAAAGCTAGTGTACAATCCTTCTCGTACTTACGCATGACATATTTAATTTTAATCACTGATTCTGCCAGTGGCTGTGGGCTCCCTGTGCTCCAGTGGAGGGCAGCGCAAATAAAAACCACAGCAAGCCCAATATAGATAATAACTAAATACTCATCAGTGTACGAAAGCCGAGAAAGGGGGTATCGATGGGGTGTTAGCTTTTACGGTTAACGGCTAATTTTTTCCGTTACGGTTAACAAAAAACTTAATAATTAATTTCCATTGTTTTAAAAGTTAAACATTAATCTCCTTCATTTTAAACGAGTTAATGATGAATTTTAAATTGTTGAAAAACACATTCTGAGCATTCTGGGATGAATGCCGTAACATTACATCAGTCTTGAGAAGGATCTCGACAAATACAAGTCTTTAATAAATCATGACTGTAAAAAAACTTACGGGTAACCCCATTGAGACCCTCGAGAAGGGCCACCCATTTCTGACTTCTACTTTTTGACCTCCGACTTCAAAATTTCCCAATTACATTCACCAGTTTTACATCCCCATAATGATTTGCGGTTTGGGGGGGGGGGGGGGGGGGGGGGGGGGGGGGCAACAACGAGACAAAATCGTTAATATTACCATGAAGATTAATAAGAATTGAAGAAAAAACATTTAAAAAAAATGTGATTGCATTATTATATATTATACTATATTTTATTGGTCACAAACTCCAATGTATATTTCATTTTATACGGAGCCAATAAAGTAAATTGTCATTGACATTGTCATCAAGCAAAAAAAAAAACGGCCAACCAAAAAAAGGCAAACACGATGGACGAGGGTGGGGTGGGGTACGCCCCTGCTCTTTATTTTCTCAATGATTGAGGGTGACTAAATTTTCGCAACATATTTTCACGACACTCACTTTCGTTAAGTTAAATTAAAGTGCCGCGAAAATTCCATGTAATTAGGTAAGTACAAATTATAATAGCAGTTCTTCCGTATCTAGACATAGAGCGGTTTTCGTATGAGTGGGAAACAATACGGTAAATTCGTAGCCGCAATGTAGCCCTACCGTATCTTACCGTAGCCGTAACCACGCGTTGTGACTGGATGAATTACTGGAAGACAAAAGGAGCCCATTTCAATGTTACGACATGTCGTACCGTGTACTTGCTGTAAGTCAGTACCGTGTGTTTCCCACTCATACGAAAACCGCTCTAAACAAGGTGTTGAAGCAACGGCTATCTTTCCTTTTTGCGCCAGTAAAAGCATAATGCCTTATGTGTAGGTAATGCAGTCGCTCCTGCTAGAGAGATACCAAAACTATCTGCCATGCTGGCTACACCCATGGAGAACTCTTTGTGTTCAGGCGCCACCTGTGAAGAACGAATACCAAGAATTATGAGGAGATCAACAAAAGTGCATCCCTAGTTTTCCGGAAATGTCTTTAATAGTGCGCGTGAAACCTTCTCTTCTGTGCCGTTACCTAGTTCCTGGCATAGGGCGCGCAGACCCATCAATTTTTGGAAATACACAATTACGCCCTAGTTTACCAGGAATCATGTCAGAGTAGTGCGCGCAGACCCACGTGATTACTTTATGGAAATGCGGTATTACCAAGTCCCTAGTTTACCAGGAGTGCCAGAGTATGGCGCGCCATAATTATGATTTTCGATTTATGAATTACCTCTTTCGAGACCATGTAGAAGGAGTTAACGTAGACTGCCCCACCAAGTAAACCCTCAAACAATATGATCGCAAACATTATCCATATAGATGGCATGAAATGCAAGTATGCTTCAAGAAAAATGACGACGAGATTGACATACTGAAAAGAATAAAGATTATTTATACAGAAGCAGCATTCCAAGTCTTAAATACATACACAGCTAGTTGAAATAGCCTATTAGAGTCAAGAGGATAAAAATAGGTCATTTCAAAGTCAAAGTGAATAACCACTTTAGATATTCTGGTTGAGTGATCACGCACAAACAAGGCAATTCAAGGCGAGGCACCGGGGAAACAAAAGAATATATTAGATTACTTGATTGTTTCCCTTGAGCGTCGTCTTGAAACGTTTTGTTTATGATCACTCAACCAAAATATCAAAAGTGGGCTATTGGGTTGCATGGGTGGCGTAGTGGGTTACCGCTCGCCTCTCATATCTGTGGTCTGGGTTCGAGCCCCGGCTCAGGTTGGTTGTTCTCTCCTATGCTACGAGGGTTTTTTTTTCCTCCAGGTTCTCTGGTTTTTCCTTTCTCCGTAAAAATCAACATTTGAGCTGGGAGTTGTATGCATAGAATGTAGTGGTAATATGTGTTTATCCCACACCATAGAAAATACAGCAAATCAGAAAGCAGGAAAGTCGTTGTATATTCGTCGGTATTTCACTCTTCCTTCCCATCATGCAATGCTCGTTGAATCTACGCATTTGTATTTTCTATGGTGTGGGATAAAATGGTTATACAATGGTTTCTCGTGGCATACCGTGGATATCCCACTCGTCACTTATATGTGGGATATTCCACAGTATGCCACTCGAAACCATTGTATAACTAGTATTCATTTACTGAGTTTGTATCCCACTTTAAAAAAGTGATTTATTGTGAGTATGCATAAGTATATTTAACTGATTGATTAATTATTAGATTAATATTGTGGAACATTTCGTGGCAGCCAACAAAACCATTTTCAGCACTCTTGATCATTACTGTTTGCATTAGTTGTTTTTAGTATAAATAATAATGTATGACCTATATATCCTGTGTCTCTCATCTCCTTATTTTGGTTTCAAATATTGCTCTGTTTGAAATATATTGTACATGTTGTACCTGCAAAAATGCCAATAAACATGTATTTTTGATGGGAAACAAGTTGACTGATGATCTTGATATTAGTACTCCCAATTGGTAATCAACTTGGTGGGGCCGGTCTAACTTCAACAATAATGGTTTTAAAGAAAATGACTACTTTTATGATGGTATCATTATGGAAAATAACTGACTTATCAAAATGAGCAGAAAAACTCAATACAGTGATCTCTCCCAATCCACCACTAAGACTGGCAAATACAACACCTACAATGGTATAAGCATGAGATAAAGGTTCAACGTGAAGTAATTACAATAATCATGGTGTTGACTATGTTTTGTAGACACAAAAAGAGATACAACATAATTATATTTGGTATAATGTGTAAAGACTGACAATACAGCAATTGATAGTAACAGTGATAATTAAGGTGGAAGGGCTAGCTGTTGTCCCAGTATTCTGGATTCATTATTGCAAGCAAATGTATACTTGACTCTAAAGAATCATTAAGGTAGGGTTGCATATATTATCTACTTACCCAATAAACTAATCCACAAAACATGAGAATATGCAATCAAGAAGAAACTTGCACATCCAGTTATGATGCATACAAATATTCTGATGCTGCAAAACAAATGGAAGGCTTTGTTAATTGTAAGTTATAGCCACAGTTTTAGGATACAAAGAGGAGTCAATATTATAACTGCCACTACCACTACCACGCCCACTGCTACTGTCACTACAACGGCTATTACCACTGCTGCTACCATTACCTCTACCACTACCACTAACACTAACAATGCCACTGCCACTACAACTGCCGATACCACTGTCATCCATTGCCAATACCACTGCTGCTACCATTACCACTACCACTACCACTAACAATAACACTGCCACTACAACTGCCAATACCACTATCACTGCCACTACCTCTGCCACTACCACCACTACCACTAACAATGCCACTGCCACTGCCACTGCCACTGCCACTGCCACTGCCACTACCACTGCCACTGCCACTGCCACTGCCACTGCCACTGCCACTGCCACTGCCACTGCCACTGCCACTGCCACTGCCATTATTGCTACTACCATATATTACAACTGCCTCTATGCTACAAATGCCACTGCCACTACTTGTTTTTAATGCAGTGGAAAATTACATGTATAACATTTATTCTTACTTGTAGCTTATCCGTTTCATGTAAAATGGAGCCGTAACTTTAATTAACACAGTAGGGAGAATATCAGCCAGCAGCACAGCCTATTACATAAAACACATCATTATAAGTAATGTTTAAAGTCCTCCGAGGCGTAGCCGAAGACTGGAACAATTGCAAGGACTTTGAAAACCCGTCAAGTCCGAATTGGAGGACTTTGAATGACTTCAAATCCTCATCAATTGTTTACGAGGAATCTGTTCTATTGTATTTCTAGACCAATTGCAACTCTGTTCCAGTGTCCTTGGACTTGAAATTTGTTCACGTCCAAGGACACTGGAACAGTGTTGCAATTGGTCTAGAAATACAATAGAACAGATTTCCAGTTGGTTTGGGAGTACTTTACGTGGTTTCAAGTATTGTCACGGGATCAAAATCGGGGCAGTTGGTTGGCTAATTACCTCCTGAATAATTGATGAGGATTTGAATTTATTTTCAATTGACATTACCACCCATTCCGTTGCTACGCGACCGAGCACGTTTGCCGATTCTCTTCCATCAATCAAAACCTTCGGAATATATTAAGCCGAGTGTTAAGATGTAAACTCGAAGAAATATGTCTTTATATAGAAAACTGAGGAAAGAATACTGATACTTTATGGTTTTTATTTAGTTTTGATCATCTGATTACTAATAAAGCATCTTATCCAAAATCACTTGTTGTCGGATCTAGATTTGAAGTTCTGTGAGCATGAGAATGGATTCACAGAAATTTATAATGTCAGATGATTTTGGATTCTAAGATGCTTACAGGCAAACCACAGTTTCTTATGTTGTTTAATTTGTGCAGTATATTGTGAAGTATTCAAAATTGAGTAAATGTTCATCAATGATGTCAGTCTTCAATTGCATCACAATTTGTGAGAAGAAAATTTATAATCAATAATATATATTACCCCTGTAGATAAAGGGTTACATTCAAGACCATCAACAGAACTGGAACCATTTGTAGATCCCTTTGAAAATAACAAACTGCTGGTTAACACTGGAATTCTAAATATAATAAATGATCATTTACAGCGCGACGCGCCTTACCGTAGCCACCCAACAAACTTTTTTACAAGTTAGCCAATCAGACAGCGAGAATCTGTAAATTTGCATGTGAACTTGCTTTGTTGTTACCGCAAATATTTGAACTTCGGAGCAAGAACTTGAAGAAAATGCTTAAAAATCTCTATTTCTAAAACCAGTTTTGCTCTTTTGGCTTGCTAACACTTAATACTTTCATGTGAAAATTCTTTGCAAGAACTGATTTATCGTACTTGTACGAAACTTTGGCAGGGTGGCCACGGTAAGGCGCGTCGCGCTGTAATAAGCAAAAACGTCATACAAAAAGAGATTTGTTATCACGATCATTCATCCCCAAAGAGGCACATTCACAGGGACGACAAAGCACATTTGAAAGTGGGGAGCTATTATCTTTTCCATAATGGAACTCAAACTAAAGGCTCCGACACGCGTAGTTAACGGTGCAACATTAAGTGCAACATGACACTTAAATATAAAAAATTGAACGTCTGTTTCATCATTTTTATGTTATTTGTATTATCCTTGAAAATTAAGCGGAAAAATCGAGATTTTCTCTGGTTTAGCTGCTGAAAGACCCCCACTCTTCCATCGTGTTTGCAGTATTTTTGGTTAGCCGTTTTTTTTTTGGTTGACCGTTTTTTGGTTGATGTTCTGAAAATGGGTTTTTGCCCCCCCCTTCCCCCTTCCCCCTTCCCCCTTCCCCCTTCCCCCTTCCCCCTTCCCCCTTCCCCCTTCCCCCAAGACAAGATACTGGCTATGTCCCTGACAAGTGAGGGATGTTGGAACGCTTTTTGAATTTTTTTATTTTCTAAAGCTGGAAAGAAATTGACGAATCACAGATTCCCTCTTGAGGACCCCCTTCGATCTTGGTTGAACTCGACCACAACTCTCAAGAGAACAAGTGTGTGGGATTCGTGTATCCTTAAAAGGCTGGATCACACATGACATAAGCATAAGCATAGACATAGGAATAGCCAATGTGCACGAACTCGAAATTCTAGCACAAAGCATGATGGGAAACCGCGTCCTTACGCTTTTTTGCCTTCTCTAAAAATTAACTCTTCAAGATTATACTTGATATATATTTTTAGTAAGGACTGTACATCAAGAAAGGAGGATTTCTGGAATTTTTAAAACCTTCACATGCATTCCAAGGAAAGCATACAGTTTGGCATGTTAGTCTGTGTGTTATAAGCCAAGAAGTTCGTCAGAGTTCAGAGAACTAAGAGAATCACTTGATAAGTCTGATAATTCATCGTTGACTTCAACTGCAAATAAAGAATTAAAGAATATCAAACAAAATAATGACAAACAGATCACTTTTCTTGAAACTTTTCCATTTAGTGTGCTACACTGTGTCAATTATAGTACAATTATTCGCATTTCGAGAGTAGCCCGATTTCGAAAGATATTTAAGAAAAACTTTTTTCGAAAATTTTGTTTATTGTTGCTATGGAAACGCTAATTAGCATAAAAAGACCATCGTTCAAAACTTTCATCCAAGTCTAACATCTGGAATAAAATTCCGATTCACTGAGGTAAAGTAAGAGTATGTATTTAAGCGGATTCAAAAAGGGAAGTTTATCAAAAATAACTCCTAAACCAAACCAGAACTAACAGCCAAGATATTGATGTCTATTCTGGGGTCCCCTGCAATGAGCCCTTATGGAATATGTTGTGTGTGCGTGTTTTGGGGGGGGGGGGGGGTGTTACATCCCATCCTAGTGGGATACACCAGTTTCGCATTCGATGCAAACCGCAATCCGTGGGATTGGTATTATTCTACTTGCACATTCTTTACATTACAGTTGGCTGTTGCTAATGATTTGCAAAAGTCAACTGTAATGTAAAGAATGTTTAAGTTCAACAATACCAATGTTTTGAAATCCCACGGACTTTTAATGATGTCATTGAATAGCTGACTTATAAACGAGGCTACGCCTGTGCAAATGAGTCTGTGGTCTTCGAAAACAGCGGTTTGCATTGAATGCGAAACTGGTGTATTGCTCTGTAAACTTTGGCTAGTTGTGGTTTCTCACCTTGATAGGAATGGCTGTCCATCTGTATTGATGTTGCTTCTGAATCTGATCCACTGCTGAGACCAAGGAGAGCTGTACTAGTGTCCAGGTCACTATCAGATAGGGAATCACGTTTCTTTTTCGAATGACTTTTGGAAGAAAGTCCATTTCTTAAGGACCGTGGTCTGCCAATATTTTGTGCATATGTAGATTTCTTGCCAGTGGAGCTGATGCCTAAAGAAGGAAATCCAGGAATGCAAATGTTAGTAAAAAACCAAGGTTGCCTTGTAGGAGTGGATGCTTGTTCATCTTGTTGACTTGTGCCATGCAATCATTCTAATAGGCAATGTGCGTCAAAGCTCACAAATCACCCTGGGAAAGTGAGTTCTTTAAAAATGTAACAGGGAAATCAAAGGAACTATCAGAAAAAATTACTCTGTTATTTTCGTCTGCTGAAATCCTTTTATTTCCATAGAAAATGTCGAAGGAAAAATTATCAGATGGATTTTTAGAGCCAAAAAAGAACTCACTTTCCCATCATGCTTTGTGCTAGAATTTCGAGCTCATGCACATTGGCTATTCAAGACGTTTTGTGAAACAACTCACCAGATTGTTTTCTATGATATCGATCATGTGATTTTCCTTCCAGATTTGATTCTAAGTGAGAAACCTTTGTCAAGACCTCATCTAGTCCCTCTCTACAATGGAAACAAAAGATTGAAGACCAATTCAGTTGTGCCCACTCCAGAGACACAGATGTGTAGCATTGGTGGTGCAGCAGTTTAAAAGATATGTATGTTGGAGTGTTGAGAGTTACCACATTTTTCTCTAGAAGGGCTAAAACCCCACAATCCCTGTTCCCCTGCAGCTTATCCGTCAAATAAAAAGTTTTCAAACTTCGCCCACGTGTTGCGCTACTTACAGTTTCCTTAGAGTTTTTGAGAATAGATTTTGAGAAAAACGCCAATGTAACAAATGGCATTCGGTCTTTGTTGCTATGAAAACACGCGTTGCTAGGACGAAACCACTACAAAACAAAACTTTGGGCCTATACTACAAAGTTGACCAAGTATCAAAGCGATCGAAGCATTTTAAAGCCGCGAAATCGTGATTTCAAAAGAGGTACCTCAAGCCTAAAAAAAAAACTACATTGAGCCTCCTTAAGCACTTGATTCCTTACCTTATGCTACCCATGTCTGAATTCCTTAGTTCTTTATCATCTACTATACTTCCAATGCTGTGTGATTGGGATCTCTGATTTTCAGAAAGTATGGCCACAGTCTGTGGAAAAACAACAGTAATTATTAAAAACCAAACCAGGAATAGCAGAGTGAGTATAAATGGATAGACAGCAATAAAGTAAAGACAGTGTTATGCAATATCTTTTACTAGCTTGCATCTAAGTCTAAGTACTATTTTTCATAGATTATGTTTTATGAAATACTTACTCGATCAATGTACTCAAGCCGTCTATTAGAATCTTTTGCATCTGCCATCGTACCCTGGGTGTCTAACTCAATTTTACCTTTAAAAATTGGATTGGAATGAATTAGACTTAGGTTTCAGAGACGTGGACTCTTTGCATCTTTTTAAACCAAAACTTTAATAGGAGTATTTTATAGTGTCTTATAATGCTTTGCAACCAGTTTTTACTGACTTTAAATGGTAATTATTTATGTATTAAATTTTAAACTTTTTCCTTGTATTTATATATCTTATATTGATCTTTTGGAAACAACTGACATTGTGATATTCTACAAGTATCTTCTTGAAACACATGTTTGCAAAAGAAATACATATAAAGTAATTATTTTGCCTTCTATATGATAAATAATATTACTAATTTCATAAAATAATATGCAGGGGTTGAAACAAAAAAAATATCATGCAACTAAAATGGATGCAGCCCCACCCCCCCCCCCCCCCCCCTCATCAATTATCTGATGGTCGGTTACCTAAGTCTTCTTGCATACAATTGACTCTGAATCATTGACAGAATAACTTGAATTTTGGGAGGCAAGGAAAGAGAACAGTTCAGATACTTACTAATTCTAGTCTTTAAGTGATCGATTTCCCTTCTTAAAGAATTACAGTCATCTTGTAAAAGCCTCTTGCTGTTAAAGGTAATTAATCTGAGTAAGTATTGGCAGATATGAAACTCTGAGTAGTGGCAGATCCAGAATGATTTCAAGGGGGATGACTGGTAAAGGTAAAGGTCGACTTTATTTAATGTCAGTAACTTGTGACAGTTAACTTAAGTGTTACTAATAAACTTAAGGCCGACGGTGTACTCATCTTACCCCCCTCCCCCTCCATCAGTGCACCGTTTTACCAGTGTTTAAAGCTAATTAAAGCAACACGGAAAGAAGAAGAAGTTGAAACAAGGAATTGAGATCACTGGGAATCGACTTCTCACACCGAAGGCCCCACACTAGCCAACTGTGCCATCCTTGCTACTTATCTTATCTTATCCTTTATTGTTAATATCATATTCAACTCCAAGGTGGATGACTAGTCACCCAATCCCCCCCCCCCCCCCCCCAGGAACCACCTTTGCTGAGACCATTAGATTACAGGTAAAAGGATTCAAAGGCCAACCTTCCATTTCAACTTACTTTTCATGTAGATCTCTGGCTAAGGTTGCATTACTTGGATCACCATACGAGATGTCATCCCTGTTCTGTTTCAATCTGTTTTGACTTTGTATTCTTTCCAAATGGCTGTACATCTCTCTTTTAAACTGCCACACAAAGATATTCAGCTACACATTAATTATATGTTTTTACATTTGTAAAGCATTTAATAACATGCGCATTTGATCATATTATTGACGTATGGAATTTGCACATTATATGGGCAGACGGATGGAATGGATGGTTGCATGGATAAATGAAAGGATGGGTGGGTGGGTGGTTGGATAGCTATATGGATAAATTAATGGTTGGGTGGTTGATGGATGGTTACATGGATAAATGAATGGCTGGGTGGGTGGGTGGATGGTTGCATGGATAAATGAATGGCTGGGTGGGTGGGTGGATGGTTGCATGGATAAATGAATGGCTGGGTGGGTGGATGGATGGTTGCATGGATAAATGAATGGCTGGGTGGGTGGGTGGATGGTTGCATGGATAAATGGATGGTTGGGTGGGTGGATGGATGGTTGCATGGATAAATGAATGGTTGGGTGGGTGGATGCATGGTAACATGGATAAATGAATGGCTGGGTGGGTGGGTGGATGGTTGCATGGATAAATGAATGGTTGGCAGGGTGGATGGAGGGTTGCATGGATAAATGGATGGTTGGGTGGGTGGATGGATGGTTGCATGGATAAATGGATGGTTGGGTGGGTGGATGGATGGTTGCATGGATAAATGGATGGTTGGGTGGGTGGATGGATGGTTGCATGGATAAATGGATGGTTGGGTGGGTGGATGGTTGCATGGATAAATGGATGGTTGGGTGGGTGGGTGGATGGTTGCATGGATAAATGGATGGTTGGGTGGGTGGATGGATGGTTGCATGGATAAATGGATGGTGGTTAGTTGTTCACTAGGATAGTTATCTAGCAAAAAGATTTCAAATCTGTAGAAATTTTGAATTTTGAACGGCATTTTTTCTACTTTGCAGACGTCAAATTCAAGTCTGGCGAAATGCAGCGCGCACTGACAGCGATTTTAAATTTAATAGTATTTTAAACTTAGTATAGATTGTGATGTAACTACCCCTTCAAGTTTTCTCTCAGTTTCAAGATCTACTCCATGTTCTCTCAGCTTTTCATTTACTCTGGAAACCTGATCTAGAAACAAATAAGGAAATGGCTTGAAATTAAAATTCATTAGCTAGATTAATCAAATTGTGAGTACAGAAAAACCAAGACTACCAAGTGAAATGCTACTGTTACAATTTACGTTACCATTGTTTCCATTAATAATAATAATAATAATAATAATAATAATAATAATTATAATAATAAACATCTTTATTGAGGATGCCAACATCACATATGTGGTTTACAGACGGGTCCTCATTGCTCCGTGCTGACAAAGACAAAAGTTAAAACAGGTTTTTGGACAACGGACTACTGTCAATCAAATATCAAATAGTTCCCATGTACCTTCTCATGGTTGGCGTGTAGCTTTATGTTCTATAGATTTTTTTGATTGAGTATATATCATACCTGTCACAAGAGGTTGTCTCAATCAGCAGGTAGCAATGAAAACAGTGGTAAAATCTCTGGCTTTGAGTTTTGCAAGATTTGACCTCTTGGTGGCAGTGTTACAATTATCATAACATAACCTACCTTGTAATGTTGAAATTATTTCAGCCTGATGATGTTTTTCTTTCTCCAGCCTCTTAACCACATGGCTTAATGAGCTGAGGGTCTGTGAAAATTAAACATAGCAATTGAAGTTGACTAGCTATAGGAACCACAGTTTTTCATAAGCATGACATTGTACGTACTAATTCTGGAAGTCTGGGGCACGAAATTAACTTTTACAGCGCGACGCGCCTTACTGTGGCCACCCTGCCAAAGTTTCGTACAAGTACGATAAATCACTTCTTGCAAAGAATTTCCACATGAAAAAGACTGCCTACGAAAGTATTAAGTGTTAGGAAGCCAAAAGAGCAAAACTGGTTTTAGAAATAGAGATTTTTAAGCATTTTCTTCAAGTTCTTGCTCCAAAGTTCAAATATTTGCGGTAACAACAAAGCAAGTTCACATGCAAATTTACAGATTCTCGCTTTCTGATTGGCTAACTTGTAAAAAAGTTTGTTGGGTGGCTACGGTAAGGCACGTCGCGCTGTAAACCCACTAGCAACACCTTCTAAACTTTTCAGTCCTTCAATTTCTGGACTATAGTCATAGTCGCAAAACTTAGCTAGTTAAATTTTTTCTTACTCGCTAAACAAAAGAATCCACTTGCATTTTGTGAGTTTGTGAGCGTTAAATTTGTGCCTTGAAGTCTTGTGCAATTTGACCTTGATTCAGATATTTTCACCTTTCAAATCTCTCATGAAATTTGTATTATTTAGTAGTAGATAGATAGTAGTATTACCTCAGCCTGTTGTTCTATCCTCTCAAACAGGACATTTAGAAGAGCAGGAGAGCTGCTGCCTTCATTTTGATTAACCTTTATGCCAGACATCCTCTGAGGACTAGTAGATTGAAATCCATTGGTACTGTAGCTAAGGCGAGGATTGGATGATCTGAGTTCTTTTTCAAAAGAACTGCTAGGCACTGTAAAGGAATATTTTTTATGATGTCTGTTGATTAAGCAAATTCTACCATTGCCAATTAGCAATTTGGAGGCATAACACTAATTACTAACAATTCACTCATGATTGTAAGCTGCACGGCTGCTAATAGCGCCTTAATATGCAGCCCGTAAAGTCCTCCACTGGTCAAAATTGTAAAGCGCATTGAGACGATGTGAAATGCGCTATATAAGAACCCCATTATTATTATTATTATTATTATTGGATGAGGCTGAGTACAGTTGTATGATATGAAAAATTATGCATAACGAGGCGGATAACACTTTTCGACATACAGTGTAGTGTATGCATAATTTTTCATATCATACAATAGCCTCATCCAATAAATTATTGTTATATTATTTATTCAAAATATTTTCAATGTTTCTTCAACAGAGTGTAGAGCAATTCCAAAATCAAAGATGCCACATCCATGGAAATTAAAGATCTTGCTTCAGGAAACATGTAGAGTACAGGTGCTATAAAAGTGAATCATGCATATAAAACAATTTGAAATGCATATCCCCCATTGAAAATACTCAGGAGGGGTTTCTTCACTGATAGAGAGAAAAAACAAGCCAAGTTTAATTCAAGCCTAAATTTACTTCAAGCTAATCTTAAACTTAAAAATGCTCAGCATTGATGCATAAGATGCATAAACATACCAAGATTAGGACTTGAGTAATACTTTGCTTGTGAAGAATGTCTTATTCTGGATGAACCAAGCTGATCCTGTAATTTATTGAAGATCATTCACAATATTGTTATTAAAATCACAAATATTCCTGGTTCCTCTAAGCGTTTGGATTTTGATCTCGACTCGACAATTGATTTTCTCAAACTAGTAAAAGTTCTTGGATCTTGGATCTGTCCAACGCTCAAATATTCTAGTCCCATTGGACTACTGGTTGTAATACATTGTAATACATTATTTTAAGATCTCCAGTTAAGAGTCCTCGCCTTAAAATAAGAAATTTTACTAGTTTGAGAGAATCCTAATAAAGAGAATCGAGTTTTAGAGTGATAGTCTTGTCTCGTTATGTTGTCTTCATTGTATAAAGCTGTAAACTTACCCTAACTCGAGCTAGGTTGGCTTCAGTTTCTTTAACGATAGAAGAAATTTTGTCTTCCCACTCCATCTAACTCTGGTGCAATTACCTACTAGTTTAGTTGCGTTTTTCTAGTGCAATATTCAGAATGCTTTACTTGTTTTGTTTTCACTTTAGGCAAAGCGTCCCGAATTCGAATTTCGCTCTGACCTTGTGCGATGTGCCACTGAGCATCTACTTTAGCACAAACCGCTGACCCTTGAACGGGATAAATCAAAATGGGAGCTGGGATTCGCCTTTTTTGGGGCTGGGAAAATGGGATTTCATGCACTGGGACTGGGATTTAGCCATTACTGGGATTTTGCAAAATCTCTAACTCTTACTCCAGTATGTATACAACGCTTCTTAACGACAAAACTTCGTGACAAAACTTCGGAAGGTCCCCCTTCAGCATAGTTAACAGAGGGGACGGACCTACTATGCTGGCAGGCTACGCGCTGCATATATAGACGGGGATGCTCGTCGGAAATTTTGAAAATGATTCCAAAAAAAAAAAAGGTAGCAAAATCTCTTTCTCGTAGTCATAATAACTCGCTGTGTGTAAGTGCCCGGCAGCCGGTCAATGCCTTCAAAAGACTAAATGCCCGGCAGTCTGAATTTTTTTTTTCAAAATTCAGTAGAATGACTAAATTTCGACAAATCAAACCTCTCTATCTTTGTTAAGAAATGTCTAGCGCTTTTCAGTTTCCTAAGCTTAATGGAGTTGAAGCTGAAGAATTTGTCGAACCTTTTAAAAATATATTTTAGTAATAGAAATTTACAATGTTCACATGCAAATGTTAAATGGTGGTTAGCTTTTGTTGGACCACAGCTCCCGGAGGGCATGCTTTCTAAGCTTTGGGCACATTCTTTGTTCTGCTATCTATTGGCGCTGTTTTTGGAGCTCGATTTGAACGAATTCAGCACGCGCTGGGAGAGTGAATGCCAAATGGGTAGTGACTGATGGTTGAAAATAGCCCAAATGCGAGCCACATCGTATATTACGTGAAACACTTTGGCCGCCTACAAAAAGATAAAGTCGGGCTTGATGAGGCGAAACTTATAGTTGTTCTACTGAATTTTTTGAAAATATTTCAGACCGCTGAAGGCAACTGACCGGCAGTCGAGCGTGAAAATTGTACGAGTGTCTGTAATGAGTGTTTCATATTCTATGCCCAGGTCCGAGAAATTGCTCAAACTCCATTAAGCTCACGAAAAGCGCTTGACATTTCTTAACAAAGATAGAGAGGTTTGATTTGTCAAAACTTACTCGTTCTACTGAATTTTGAACAAATATTTCATACTACCGGGCATTTAGTCTTTTGAAGTTATTGACCGGCTGCGGGGCACCTAGACACGGCGATAAAGTTTCATCCCTAAACGGGTACCAAATGACGCTAACTGCATTTTTATTAGCTTTTCGTTTAAACACTTAGCTAAAAGTTAACCGGAACAAAAACTAACACCTAGCTAAAAGGTACGACGCGCATCCCCGCCCTTTCAGTATTCATCAGTGAATACCCCTCCCCCCACCCTCCCTACAGGGTCGTAGCTACCTCGGGTAATCGGAGAAGTGGTCGTAACACTACATAACTAGAACTGGTCGCTAACGTGAATGGGCTCTCATAAGCGGTAATATATTCAAGTAGAGTTCCAAAAAAGTGGTCGTCTCTAGAGCTCGTCACTTATTACGAGAGCGGTCGCAAGGAGACCTTCTTTTGCTCCTTGGGCACTGGAGAGAGGACAACAAGTCCACAGGGGACCCCCCTAGCTGACTAATTGTCTGGTAAAAAAAAGGCGGTAAATTCCAAAATGGCGTCCATGGCGTTGCGTCCTTCTCGGGGATTTCTAGTCGGTGATGGAGCACTAAGAAGAAAGAATGATAAAAATAAAGCTGTCAAGAGACAAACGAAGATTACGCAGAAGAAGAAGAAGAAACCAGAATGGGACGTCAGTATTAATGAGTACTTTAATAACCTAATTTCTTAAGACTAGCTATAGCTTTGATAAGCTTATTGACAAAATTTTCCAACGTTCTGAAAACTTTTTCAAGTGAGCTTACCTAACGAGAATTAAAAAATGTGACTTACAAATTGTAAACTATCAGATTAATTTTCTTTTTTATACTTTAGGATACAGTTACGGACCTTAATGTTTACAAAGCGAGCCAAGACGAACTGGTAAGGAAAAGTTCAAAACGTATTTCATAAAAGACTTTATAAGACTTATATTTTATATGCATTGAAGTTAAGCTTCTTTAACCTTGAGTAATTTTGCTCTATTAAACAGAGAAGAAGGCACGATGCGCACAAATCTAAGAATGCTGGTTTGGCAAAGGAAATCCAAAGCAAGGAAAGCCAATGTGATATTAATCCAGACAGTACTCCTAAAAGGCAGGCCATCCTGCATGAGATTCTTTTTGGCCAAGACAAAGTAAGAATTGTTATTTTTGAAAATGATTGAAATAGTCCTCTTTTGCATAAAAATGCACCAATAGGCCCTTTCACAGTTCCCTGTGACATCTTGAAAGGTAGCCGTGTCTTTGCATCGAAGAGAGAATTAGAAGGCCTTGCAATGATAGATACTTTTTTAAAAAGGAAAACATCTTGGAACTGTGAAGGGACTATTTCATATTAGCATAAACCTGCTAATGGTCTATTAAAAATTCTGCACTCTGATTGGCTGAGCTACTAGTGGTCTATCAGTGGTAGACCACTATAGTAGTGAAAAAGGCTGGTTTTGAAAAAGTAAACAATGTCATTGTTCGAATGATGCCCTGAATATCTACATTCCTCAGTGAATTTTTTTTCATTTGGTCAAAATTGGGCTGAATTTGTTGAGCTCAATGGTATTATATGTCAACTACATTATATCAAAAATATTAATTTTATCCAGCCTGGTCAACAATAAAATTGTCTGGTTTCCCCATATGAAACCAGGCAATGCTTTGATTGGTTGAAAACAGGCCATCATTTTCCCAATTGTCTGGTTTTGACCCAGTCCTCCCACGATAATTTGAAATCTGGCAATGCATCATATCATAATGAAACTCAAACCATAGTTCTCCATTTCAACCAGCCTCAGCTGAACTGGACTGCCTGTATAAATATTCCTAATAAATAAATAATAATCACTAATTAAAAAGAGGGGGGAGAGGTTCCTTTTCTCCTGGATCCACCAGTACATGCAGCCAAACATGCTTCATATCCTACATTAATTGATTAGTTTCAGGCTGTCTTAGCTGAAACAGACACAACAATGTCTGCGGTAAAAGATTTATTTGGTGATGATCCAAAGGTATGTTGTAATCTGTATAAAAGCCTATTCCTTCTCTAGCAATGCTGTATTGATTCATGTTGATGTGTCACAGTGTAGGACTATCATAATGGAACAAGCTAAGGGAAAGCCCAAACACGGAATTGAATTTTAGAAGTTTTAACTTGACATTAATATTAAAATATTTACAAACCAAGGGAAGATAATCTCTAGTATTAGCCATTTTCCTTGTTGACTATTTTTCCATTAATATTGAATATATAGATACATATTATTAGTTTTTAAATATATGATACTAGCAAAAATTATTAGTAATATTTGTAAATCCTTATTAATACTGCTAGATTACTTGACATTAGTAAGATTACTTTTAATTATTATTATTGATTAAACCTTTAGTTAGCAATACACTTTTAAGATACAAGTAAGGTGTTTTGATAAATATCCATCCATTCATCAGTGTATCCATCCATCTGTCCCTTGCTTTGTCCATCCATCCATCCATCCGTGCATCCATCCATCTGTCCGTTGCTTTGTCCATCCATCCATCCATCCGTGCATCCATCCATCTGTCCGTTGCTTTGTCCATCCATCCACCCATCCATCCATCCATGCATCCATCCATCTGTCCGTTCCTTTGTCCATCCATCCATCCATCCATCCATCCATGCATCCATCCATCTGTCCGTTACTTTGTCCATCCATCCACCCATCCATCCATCCATGCATCCATCCATCTGTCCGTTCCTTTGTCCATCCATCCATCCATCCATCCATCTGTCCGTTCCTTTGTCCATCCATCCATCCATCCGTGCATCCATCCATCTGTCCATTCCTTGGTCCATCCATCCATCCATCCGTGCATCCATCCATCTGTCCGTTCCTTGGTCCATCCATCCATCCATCTACAGTATCTTTATTAAAATCTAAACTATTTTTGATTTTAGAAATATTTTGGGTTTCCAAATATAACATCTGCTCCCAAGTCTGACAACAATTCAGAAAGGTGAGAAAAAAAGTTTCATAACATAGTAAATATTATGGTACCAATTTACACAAAGTGCACGTTCTAGCATGAAAAATGCATTTTCAATGGCCTACTTTTGAGATATGCTTTGCTTGTCACGCACAAACGTTTCAGTATGAGGCTCTGTGCTAAATTAAATTGATTCTTTTCTCTTGTCACAAATTACTGAGCAATTAGCACCAAGCCTCACATTGAAACCTTTTTGCGTGACAAACAAAACATCTCTGAAGTGGGCTGTTTGTTTGCTCTTTTACAACATTCTAACATGTGACTTAAATGACTGCATTTTTTTATTTACTGTCAGTATTGATTTCTTGATATTCTAACCAGCAGGTATATGGGTGTTCCAGTTTCAGAAATGCTTGATTCAGCCACACACTTATCCTTATTAAGTGACTCTATCATGAGGACACCTGCTCTTAATGAGGTGTCTGACAGAACAGACACTGAGTCATCAGCGAGTGATGAACAAGAGGATGATGGAAAGGATGAGACTCAGAAAACCATTTTTGAACCCCAACTTGACCTTCAGCACTACAGGCGGTTAATATCTCATGAATCTGATAAGGAGGCTTACAAGGTGAAAGATGTCGTACGAGATGGACATACAGAGAATCAAATGCTTCACTCATACCCAGAAATAGACAACAAGGAATTACCAAGCCAGTCAGTAGATGTGTCACAGACATCAGGTGATTGGGTATCTAGTATTGTTAAAGATGCATCAAATGTACAAAATGCTGCAAGAAGGGATTTCGGTAGGTTGTTATAATTTTTCTTTGATACTTTTTATTGGAGTGTGTGAAATTGGTAGAGTTGGAATTAGTAGCAGCAAGCTAAGCATGATCATAGTTACAGTTAAAGCTCTCGTAGAGCAACCACAGGTCTTGGGAAATCAAAAAAGTTGTCATAACTAGAGCTGTTCACTAATGAGAATGCGCTCTCATAAGCAGCAATGCAAACAGGGATTCAGGGTTAGTTTATTCCTTTTCTTTCATGTATACATCAAGGAACTACCTGTCATGTTAAAATTGTATTTGGTGTACATGCATCAAAATATAAAATTGAATTATATTATTTCATCACTTACTTTTGCAGTACAACATAAATCAATTGGAGTACCTTCAGTTTCTGATCAAGTGCCCTCAAATGAACGAGAAATGTAAGTGGACTTGAAAAACCTAGTGTATTAATAGTTTATTCTGACCCATAGTTTGAACAGACTTTGCTTGTAGTAACCTATTTGTATTTTATGTCTCTTCTTGGATCATACATTACCTCAGTAGGTACATTTGCATGTCATCTTACTACCACTACCATTTTAACAAATTTTCATGTTTCCACGTGAACATGAGGCTAGTCAGTCCAGAACAATAGTTATAGCTTGGAAAAAAATCCAAGTCCACCTGACAGTAATCGAACCGGTGACCTTCTGGTGGACTTGGATTTTTTTCCCGAGTCCCTGCACAAGCTAGTCATTTTACCAACATTTTCTCATTTTTAAATATAGTCAATCTAAAGTGGCTATGAATCCCAGTAGAGAAGGAAAGACCAAATCACAAAGACAGCCAAAGGCCAATGATACAAGCACATCATCATCTTCCAGTAGCCTGAGAAGTCTGGAAGACTTGAAAAAGGTATTTATTATTTTCTAGAGTGCACAACATGTTCTTCAGTTAAGACATGCTACGGCCAATTGCAGCATTTGTAGCTCTAGGTCCTATGAACAATCCACTAGCACCTTCAAATGACAGATGAAAGAATACTGGGAGAACTAACAAAGCTAAAGGCTGTCAGTCTTTTCAGAGTCAATGGGCTGGCGGTGATTTTAGGGGGGTAAAATTTTCAAAACCAACTGAAAGTGGGGGGGGGGGGGTACATTTTTTGCAGTATTTCAAAATACTGGGGGGTACATACAGTTTTAGGTTTTATGCTATTATGCAGCCCAGTAACTCTCAGCTTAGGTACATTTTTCCGGAATAAGGATGAAGAGGAGGTACATTTTTAATTGAGACATATTTATGGGGTGTACAAATTGTACTTGAATTTTTTTTCAGAAAACCATGGCCCCCCTGCGACAAATTAAACAATTGGTCCCTTAGCATCAATTACATACAGGAGGGTGCCAGCCAGTATGTTGTTAGTTGGTCTGGTCTATAACTAAGATGATAAATCAAATGCATTAACCCTTCTCTTATCACCAACCAATCACTTTTCTTAAGACTCATAACATGCAGCAAATTTAAACATGATGTGTTCATCCTAGATGGTAGAAAGCTTGGAAGATGAGATAGCAGAGTATGAGATGGAGACAGGAAGACAACCAACCACCACCACACCCCAGGTATGTCAATATCCATAGGGAAGTAAAAGTGATAATGATACAGTAGAACCTCCATATACCTATTAGCTATTTGTGGTATAAAGTCAACAAGATAAGTTGAATTGCATTTTATCCCACACCATAGAAAATACAGCCAGTCAGAAAGCCATTGCATATTCGTCGGTATTTCACTCTTCCTTCCCATCATGCACTGTGCATTGAATCTACGCATTTGTATTTTCTATGGGGTGGGATAAAAGCATTATACGATGATTTCTCTTGACATACCGTGGATATCCCACTTGTCACTTGTATTTTCTTTGTATACACACTCACCTGAAGGCTCATGTGTATACTAGAAACTACAAGTGACTCTTGGGATATTCCACGGTATGCCATGAGAAACCATTCTATAACTAGTATGTATCAAATTAAGTTTAAGACTGTCTTAGAAAAACTTACATTTCTGGTGAAATTACTTCTGGTTTAATTTGCTATTCCCTGGTGAATAAATGTGATGAATGCCTGCTACGAACAGTTGCTAGGAAACAGTGAAACTTGAGGATTGTCGCATTACTGGCACCCTCTTGTCCAATGAGAAGAGAGAGGAAATAAACTGATAGTATTTCATTTTTTTTTAGTTAGCTTAGTACAGATTAAGAAGAATTATTACTTATAATCTTCATGTTTCCTCACTATTCTCTCCAGTCAAGAAATTTCAGTGGCTATACTTCTTCTCTGATCATGGCTGTTACCAAGCTGATGAAGTACTTAAAGGAGGTATATGACTGTACAATCGTTGACAAAAGTCTTGCCATTATATACAAACTATACAAAGATGCAGAGTGTAATTATAAGAACACAACCCCCACCCCCTCAATGTTGGGTGATAAAAATTTGTCTGTTTTGGAAATATTTGGAGTGGCAGAGATCCGGGCAACCCAGCCACACCTCAACATTGAATTTGTGAGGGGGGGGGGGGGGGGAGTAATGAGAGGGAGATGATTGTTGTGAAATATTTGTAGTGTGCCAACAATTTTTTGCCAGGGATTGTAGGTCTATGTTATTTTGATTATGAACCTGCCCAGGTCCCAGCTGACGTATCCCAGTTATTTACTAATATCTGAATTTTAATTTCTTCAGACTGAAATGCAGCGCAATGCTGAAGCGATCTTAAGAGACCAAATACTACAAGGGTTTTCTGAACAAAGAGAGCTAATTGATGCCTTGACAAATGTAAGACTGAAATTATATTTTGCTTTTAATTCTTGGTTAGATATTCTAGCAATGTTTTAATTGTTTTTTGTTTCTTCTTTGATCAATTGCAAATGGATTTGCCTGTAACTGCTAATAGGATATTGTCCAGACCCAAGAACAAAATATGAAACTACAAAGTGAGCTGCACTATTACAGACAGAATACAGATAATCAGTTGAACTACCTGAAGGTCAGAAACAACTCACAGTGCAGACACTCAAACAATGAACACTTCAAGGTTTTTTTGACAGTTTTCATAACTATCCAATCAGCACTCTCCATAGAAAAAGGGATCAAAAATTTTTTAGGCTTCATCCAATCACAACAAATAGCATAATTTATGTGATTTAGCAGTTCATAAGTTCACAAAAGAAAGGTAAAAATAAAATTCTAAAGATTTTCCGTCATTTGTTGTGATTGGATGGCACCTAAAAAATGTTTGATTTTGTTTTTAAGGAGAGTGCTGATTGGATAGTTATGAAGAAATGTCAAAAAAAAAAAAAAACCTTGAAGTGTTCATGGTTCAAGTGTCCACACTGTAATATACACGAACCAACTTTAGTCTTAAATTGTAGTTACATTGCCATCATTGATAAATCATATTATACTCCCTTGGTCAGCCACACAACTAGCACTTTCTTTAAGATTTCACACAAACCCTAATGCAGACCTACCACACCGTGGAAAAATAGGTTTATTTTGTGGTATGGTGTATCTTTCAAGATATATATGATTATCATAATAAATTAATAAATTGTTCTGAATGTAGTCTCCGCAATGAATGGAATACTGTTGAAGTATATTGATTGATTGATGATTGAGATTAGTTTAATCAAGTTATCATTGATAAATTGTTTTTCATCATTTTTCTTCATCAGAGGGAATTGGAGTTTGTTTTGAAGAGTTTTGAATACCAAACTGTCGAAAGCACAATCAAAACCCTCCACAGTACCAAACCTGTTTCACTGAATACATCATCTCAAAGCCATGAGCACCCTGTAGGAGACATACACACAGCTCAAGGCAGCCACAGAAAAGTTGGAGCTGTTCAGGATTGTCTAAGGACTCAAGGTGCATTTATCCCTGTTTCTGCCCCTAGAGAAGCATTATTAAATGACAAACAGCTAAATTATAGAGAGCCGAAAGATGTCCACTTCCAAGTAACAAGAAAACAAAGAGGGTGTGGTAAGTTTGACAGAAAGTATCTACTAAAGTCCTTACAACATGGGGGTGGTCGCAATTAACGGTATGATAAATTGGCCATTTTTTTTAAGACAAAATATCATTGACAGCTACAAAATGAATGGATTGAATGCAAACACAAGGACTATTTTTCTTTGCATATCATTATTTTCTAAAAAGAGAACTAACTAGAAAATGCAAGTCCAATTTCTTTTCACTCAATATTTGTAATTTTCAACTTGCATTTAGCCAATCATCTTGTGGGAATTTCGAACCCTGATTATACAATATACTTTTTATACCTAACAAAACACTTCACTTGATTTACTAAACATCCTTAACATGTGACATGTATGACCTTCATTCAAAATATAGAGAATGTAGCAAAACTTTTCATATTCTTGAACTCATACTGACAGTGGCCAAGCAAGGAACCAGGATCTTGGGGGGGGGGGGGGCACGTAGAATAAAAACTAATTGCCAAACATTTGGGGGGGGGGCATTGACATCATACATCAAAGAAAGAAAGGCTCGATCAGAAAATTTTAGGGGGGGGCAGGTACCCCAACTCGCTACACTGCACTGCATACTGACAATGATTGATAATATGTAGCTAAATGGAAAATCTACACTTCACAATTTGAATTTATTTTTGCACCATAGATGATCCTGAGGAAGCTTCAAGTGGAATACTAAAAACAGTCCACACATATTCACATGTTAGCCCTAGTGCCACACATGGTACAGTACAGTCACAGGATGAGTTCCAACCCAAACAATTTGTTCTGCCTGCACCAATAATAAAGAAAAGGCAACAAACAAACACTGGCAGATCTAATGATATAACAGATGTAAGTACGCAAGACCAAGGGATGGTTATGAGTCTACAAACACAGTCGAATACTCAGCAGCTAGAACCTCCTGGTGAAGCAACACAGCAAGAGTCAAGATCTGATGCAAGGCATGGCTTCTCAACTGTAAATCAATATACAAATGAAGATTCATTTTTGGTCAAATCACTCATAAAAGACCCATTAGCTACAAAAGATCTGAGAAATAGGCTTCAGGGGATAGCACTTAAACAAAGAACAACAGCTGCAATGAGAACAGGAACTGCAGATAGGAAGACCTTACAAGGTAAACTATGTCAAGGATTGGTTTGTGAATTTATTGATTTAGCAGATATAAGATAACGGTCAACATTTCAGATAATCCTTTGCTGAGTTCTCTTATTCATCATTTGTCTTAACCAAAGGTTCTCAACCGCGATTTAAAAACTAGAAAAATAGGCAATAAAGCAAACACACCAACACTTGTCTTAACAGCAGTTTTACAATCATTATTTCAAAAAATGGAGAAAACAGGCAACGAAGCAAACGTACCAACACTTAACAGTAATTTCATATTAATTCTGATTTCGGTAACAAGCTCACATGTTTGCATCTGCGTATTTGTGTTTTTTAAATAACTTTAAAAAGTTAATAGCTTTTTGAGTGTACCCAAGGTACTCTACCTCTAGTCTATATACGCTTGGTCTACTATATATGCCTTGCCAGAGACCAAAACGTCGCAAGGGCAAAAATCGATTTTTTTGTGTCCAGGAAACAATAAATATTTTACAAGTGATCGGTTAATCTTCGAGTTATGCGCTTCGGGTAACACGCATCGAGGTACGCGCTTTTCGAGTTACTGGCCCGACCACGCCCAATTTTGTCTTTGCCATACCCAGCGCGTAGCTCGATGTGACTAAGACGATTAGTGAGTTCGAGTGACGCGCTTTTGTGTAAAACACGCAAATAAACATACAAACAAATAGATAATAAATAGCAGGCACATTTTATCTTATCATGAATCTCCGCAGCTCCAGCTGGTCTGCTGAATAGTGACGTAGAAATGACGTCACAGCAGAACTGAGGGGTCACGAAGCCTGCGAAAATTGACTTATAAAAGTTTATATCTGACTGTGAGATAAATCTAGATTTTCGGGAGAGGTTTTTGATATCTTGTGAACATTTACTATAACATTCATTATTGAGTGAGAAAATAAAATAAAGAAATAACCGTTTCCCGAGTCGCCGGGCTACTAAGGATGACACCTCAGTTTTGCAAATTTTCTCGATTCTGATTGGCTAATATTTTTTTCTCAGATCAGCTGGCTTTATCAAAGTGATTACCTGCCCACAATGTAGATATTTCAGAAAGTAACGACACAGTTTTCACTTCTTTATTCAGTATACAAAGGGGTATAATTGTATCCCAACAGCATAATTTTTTGAAACTGATTCTGTACTTCAAAAATATCAGCTTCGAGATGTTTAAGGTCATCTCATATTCGTAGATCAAAATTATTATACGACCTTTCTGGCATTACACAACAAAATCACTGATATATAGTATCACTTTAGGAACTTAGTTATTTGTTAAATCGTCAGTATAGCACAATAGCTCACTTACCATATTCTGGTTGAGCGGTGATCGCGCACAAAGCCAGAATATCGAAAGTTCTAATATTCTTTTGCTAGATACAGATTGTTTATTTGTGTGTTTTACACAAAAGCGCGTAACTCGAACTTTTGAGAAGATATTTTTGTGTTCGAGTTACGCGCAGGGTGAATCAAAGATAAATTTGGGTGTGGTCAAAAGCGAACTCGAAGCGCATAACTTGTAACTCGAAGATTACCCGACCTCGAGATAGAGCTCCTGTGTTATGTTAAGTAAGATGCAATAAAGCCTGTCATGCAGACTATTATAAAAAAAATTATTTATTGATCCGTGAAGCGCGAGTGTGGCAGTCGCTACAAGGTCATGACTGTATGCTAGTTTGTCACTGTGAACCGAATATATATCAGTTATCGGTGGTTTCTGCGAATTCGCAATGTTGTTCATGGTGTTGATGACACAAAAGATTGATTAAAATAGGGGGAGGGAGAAAGAAATAACTGATAATTGATAAATTGTTAGTAATTATATTTAGTGTTCTTACTAGACGCGCTTTTTAAAAAAATGACGCAGTAGAAATAGCTTGAGGGGTGCACAGGATGTAAAGACTTTTTCTTGTGCAAATAAATTCTTCCTGTGTTTGATTATCGTTCACCTCTTGAAAAAAAGATCACAAATTCCACGCGGCATAAAGTTACTTTGATATAAAGCATTACTTTTCAATTTCTAACCTAATCATAAGTGTGGACCCCCTCCTCTCCAAAATGACCCTCTTTTGGGTTCTCTATGGGCCCTGTGGACCCCAATTTTAAAAATCCTGGTGAGAACACTGTAAATGGAAAAGAATTTACAGGCATGGGTGGCTGTTTAGCTGAAATGGTTACAATGTAGAATGCTGCAAATTAAGATGTCACATTGCCGGATTTCAAGTCGAGCGGGGCCAGCCATTCAAAAATGCTAGAATTTACAAAGAAATGTATGGTGTCCGGACACCGTACATTTATCTGTATTTTTGAATGGCTGCAAGTCGTTCAATATCGATCCGATTAACACCAAACTTCGAAATTTTGTATAGCTCGATGTGCTCTTTTTGGCTATGTGAGTTTTGTGTTGTTATCGTCACAATTTAAGAACTTGTACCCAGCCTCTCTCGACATGAAATCCGGCAATGAGGAAGCACAACAATGAACAGTAAAAATGCAGTGTTAAAAATAAAGTCCTTATTTGTAATATCTTTCAGATGAGAACCTTCACCACCCATCTGTCCACTTCAAGCTACCTCAAGATAAGACCACTAATAAATCCAGTATAAACCAAAGAACAGTTTCAAGTCTACCAGAAAAGTCTCCTTGTATATCTCCCATTCCACATGAGGAGCCTCCTGCAGATGTCCCTAAGGTGCAAATGACTGGCTTACGAAAAGAAAAGCATGTTGTGATAAATTTACCATCAGTTTGGTCAGACTTTTCTTCCTCCACTATCTCTATCTAGTAGTAGTAGGGTTGTAGTAGGAATACCACAGGAAGCCCACTCTTCTGCACAGAAAAGGATTTGGACTAAATCCTATACAATGTGGTCTTTCTTATGGTCTCACACAAGTCAAGATATAATTGTATCTGCATACTAAATTGGATATCAAATTGTCAGTGGTATGGGTTGAAACTAATCAAAATACAATTAAATTAAAATGCAATACACCTATATACCTTAAAATAGCTCACTTAAATTTTTTTGTATAGTGAAAAATGACACCGATTTACAAAACAATGCGACCTGTGTTGATCATAACTCGCCATCTAGAGTTTTGACTGCTGTCAATCAAATAAGTAATGGTTGATAAAATCCAATAAATTTGCAAATTCATCACTTTCTTGCACATTGTAATAATGCACAGCAGCACGCACATATTTTTGTGTTTTCACATGACTCATGTTACAACATACTACAACATATTGCCTGTAAAGTAGACTAAAATATTACTACAAGCCATGTTATTAGCTGTTCTTGTTTTATTGAAACACCTGAATATTCTACAAAACAAAAACAAGGCTTAAGCTGCTGATACATACTGCAATTTTTTCTCACACTGGCAATGCAATTTCAAAATTTTTTGTTGTGTTGTGCAAAATAATTTCAGCCCCACGACATTGACGGCAACGAGGTCTCACAAAAGTTTGAACTTTTCTCTGCAACATTTTGACAATTGCACACCTAAAAATAACTAACTGAAAGTTGCAGCATCTATCACCCATGTTCTGACACTTGCAATGCAATAATCCTTTTCAGACTTGCCAAACAAGATTTAAACAAACTTTCTTACTCTTCGTTTGCACTTGACGTCAAAGCCGTCATGTTGGAGGACTTTAACAAAAGATTTGTCAATGAATTCTTTTGTTATATCATCCAACTTGGCCACCATGTCATGTCTTTTGCTATTTTATTCTCTTGGGAATGATTTCAAACCATCAATATAATAGACGTTGCAATATTTTGATGTAACAAAAATCCGAAATTGCATTGCCAGTGCGAGAAAAGATTGCAGCATTTATCGGCAGATTAAGACTGCCTGAGTGATGTCACTAGTCAAAATTCATTGAATAGACCATAATACTAATGACATTTCATACCTAAACACCCACAATCCTTTTCAAAAATCTCTTCATATTCAAATATTAAGACTCCTTTGGGAATATGAATACAAGTGAAAATTAGTACACAAAAAAAATACCGAAAGGGATTCTGGAAGCATAGGTATAAAACGTCATCATGCTTCAAGCTTATTATTGGTACCAGGGACCGTGGAGCATATGCATTGAGAATACCAAAACAAAAGTTGGCCAAGAATTTGGCAAAAATATAGATCACAGCCTTTTATCAAGGCAGGAAGTTGCTCTTGTCTTCATAAAACAGTTATGAATGCATTCAAAGTAAAACATGTTCATACATTACTCTACTGTTATTAAATAAATTATTCTATCATTTGGCTTTAGCTTTTTTGCCTTTCTTTTTCTTGGCAGCAGTTGATTGTTGTTGACTGTTACCATCAGATTGGCCTGATTTAGTCTGCCTTGTCTTTAGTTTGGGGATCATTTCACCAAGAAATAGCAAAAGGGTTTTTCCTGTGGATATCAAAATCAAAATGTTAGTGTTTTAAAGAAAAGTGTAGTTAATGCTTTATGTAGTGTCTAAAGATCTTATAAGCCCTACAGGATGCCTCATAATTTGAAAGCCTTTATAGACCCCTTTCACATGACTTCAAACCAGCTCAATTTGGAGGACAAAACCAAAGAATTTCAACCTCCTGAGGATTGTAACCTCTTGTTTTGTCCTCCAAATTGAGCTGCATTCAGATGCAAGGAGTCTATAAAATCAATGAAACATCAAATAGAGAATATCTCTGCGAGAATTTGACTCAAAATGGCTGAAACTTCAGTACTGTTTGTTATAACAGGTTAAAACAATCAGTTTGGTATGTTTGATGGTGTTGCCATGAAAACACCCTTGGACCCATGCTCTTTTCAAGATTTAAAAAAAAATCCTCCATTATTTCTCCTGAGGATATTTTTCTTCAGTGTTATAATTACAATAATTTAACTTATTATGGGTCCTCTTAAATGAGTTGAAATAAAATGGGTAATACAAAAATTAAGCCAAAAAATGAAATTCCGTTATTTTTTCTTCAAATGGCCCGGTTCCGAGGGAACGAAAAGAGATATCAAAAACCTTATTTATTTCATAATGGGTTTAAAATCAGGAAGGCATCCTGTAGGGCTTATATTCACTTTCAAAAAAATAAACAGGAGTGTTTTATCTGGTGTAAAAGCATGAGACAAAGCTGAGTGGTTTTAGACCTGATAAAACACAATCTGCTTTTTATATGCAAAGAAAAAATACTTACTGTTCAGAAATTTTTCATTAATTGGTAGGCCTTCTGTGTTCTTGAGTTGAACTCTGACCCGACCTTTACATAGAGCATCTTTTGAATTATCTCTGGGATATAACTTGTCCTAAAAATAAACCAAAGACTCATCAGAAATATCGAGACCCATCGTGATGATTCAGCATATCAAGATGGAAACAAAACAATTCATCCAACCAACAATAAAGCTATGTTGGATGACATGGAAACCAACACTTCAATGGTTCACTTGTTAAAACTGATCATAACCCAGTGGTGGATTCAGGGAGGTGCATTAATGCACCGGACAACCCCCAAATAAATCTAATAACTTCTCAAAAACCCTCAAAAAACATGATTTATGCCAATATTTCATTACCAAAATGTTCCTTAACCACCAAACAACAGAGAGACTATAATATTTAAAGTCATATAGCAAGTCCTCCTGAAAGCATATTTTCAAACCACATGAAATTTCAATCATTCAAGTGCTAGTTAGTAAAACTGATGATGTCACAGCCCACTAGCTCTATGCTTGGGCGACCTGTAACTAACCTCAACTCCAACTTCCAGACCTTGACTTTGGCAGACATCACGAATCTCATACACTGTTGGATTATCTACAGACTGAAGGAGAACATACAGTAAGATTATGGGGTAACTTCACCAGGTAATGTTCAAGCCAGGAGTACCTCCGCTTTCCCCTTCCCTACTTAACCCAACCAGCTGATGCATTTGATAAATGTCTTTGAGTTTTCCAGCCTGCATACAGCCACTTTCAACCTCCCCTGTGGGGGGGGGGGGGGATGGGAAAAGAGGATACATGTATTTGTGTGTTTTTCGTTCTTGTGAAGGCTTTTGAAAATCTAAACAAATATATCTAGCTTTCACTTGATGAGATAATGTATCTACTTCTGATTTTTTTTTTTTAAATTGACTGTATTTCTTGAGATGCTGTCCGTCAATCAGCTCAGATCACAAAACATCCTAAGTGTCATGTCGTTGTTATGGTATGCAGAGCACCGAAGAAACTTCTGAACCTCAACTGACCACGTTCTTTGGAAGGCTTTTGTAAATTTAAACAAACATATCTAGATTTCACTTTTGAGATTATCTATCTACCGGTACCATGGATTTTTTTTTTAATTGACTGCCAGACATGTGTATTTTGCAATATTCTTAGATTGCACGTTACATCATCATGGCCTCTCAGGGGAGCGTTGGTGCCATTTAACAAAAGATTTATAATTAGCATCCATTGTTAACGGCAACAAAATGGCCGCCATGTTTTTGGTCTTCTGACTTTCTTGGGAATGCTTGCAACCCATCAAATTATTGTGTCCGGCTGCTGGACATCTAGACACTTCGTAAAAAATATAGCAGTCAGTGCAAGAGAAGAGAATGTGAAAGAGAACAGTTTGAGTAAAAGTGCTGGAAATCAACTTGTGTATTGTATTGAAGAAAATAAAGCACTGTTAAGGGAAATAAATGCATAAATTAAGTTTCATATATTAAGCTTAAGTCAAGCTTAATATAGCTACCTTGGGTAATTCATCAGCCCCGTTCTTCCCTGCTGAAATCAATTCCCTACCTGGCTTTAAATTTCATGAATGTTCGATGTAATTAAGCTTAGTTGATGATAACACATGATAACCGAGCAAGCTATGAACTAAGCATCAATAAAGGATTACTAAGCTTACCTTTGATTTAGGTACACGTCGACCTTGTACTACTGTCTTCCTACTGTTCAAATAGGCTGGATATATCACTATCCACCTAAAACATACGACAGCTATGACTTAATAATTATCCTTGACAGTATAAAGTTTATTGTAAGTAAAAGGGGAGTGATCTTTACCTGTCTTTTGCCGAAGGATCGCTACTCAAGTAAGGATTCGTTTCCGCCATTTTGATTTTCTCTCCTTTGTATGGTGGCATACCGCTGACCTTATACTCATATGCACAGGGAGCCCAAGCTCCAATTCAGGGCTGGACCACTCTACCCTGGGATCGATCCAGAGGTAATGTTTAAAGTCCGACAATGAGGACTTGACAGGTTTTCAATAATTGGAATAATTTGGAATAATTGCAAGGACTTTGAAAACCCGTCAAGTCCAAATTGGAGGACTTTGAATGACTTCAAATCCTCATCAATTATTCAGGAGGTAACTAGCCAAACAACTGCCCCGATTTTGATCCCGTGACAATACTTGAAACCACGTAAAGTGCTCCCAAACCAACTGGAAATCTGTTCTATTGTATTTCTAGACCCATTGCAACTCTGTTCCAATGTCCTTGGACTTGAACTAATTTCAAGTCCAAGGAAACTGGAACAGAGTTGCAATTGGTCTAGAAATACAATAGAACAGATTCCTCGTAAATAATTGATGAGGATTTGAAGTTCTATTCGCTTCCCGTGGCTCAGTTTAAAAGGGCGAGCGCCGCTCGTTTAAAAGCCAAGGGAAGCGAATAGAACCTCTGGATCCCAGTGTAGAACCACTCTAATATCAATACTTATTATTACACTTTTAAAGCGTAGATTAACATTAGATTCGAGGACTTAATTAAACACACACTTAGCCGGCCCAATTTAAAGGTGACTGATATATGCGAATAAAATTTAGAATTTCGCCGTTTTGGTAAATTTTATATACCACAGTGAACTATCTGTTAATTATCTGTTAAATATTTGCACAGTTGTATTTTCGCGCAACCTTTCACACCCATACGAACTGATCGGTTCTAGGATCATAAAGAGCCAGACAATCTTTCAAGTCACGCAGTCCTTTCAATCTTACAAAGCTGAGATTGTTCACAGACCCAGTTTATTTCTGGTAATTTGTACAAGGCTGCTGATCGAAACAGCCCCTGGGAGTAGAGAGGCCGTAGGCAAACGCCCTTTTCTGATTTCATATTTTATATATTGTCAAAAAGGTTGTCCTGTGAAAAAAGACTTTAAGACCAAAAGAAATATCACGTGATGATTTGTTTATTTGTTTTAAACGATATAAATTCTGGTTTCAAACTCTATAATGAGTAACAATGAAAAGCGAATAATAATTATGAACTCTACTTATACAATGATTGCTGGTATCGAGCATTTAGAGCGAGTGTATCAGGTATCACGTTTCTTTTGGTCTGAATGTCTTTTTTGGTGGACAACATTAATGATATTCACTGTATATAAATATTATTATTTACTGCTGGATATTATAATCCAAGTTTGATATCAGTGCTCAGCTATGATGATGAATATTTTATCATGCTAGCTGAATCACTTCAATAGCGTGTACCGTGTAAGATGTTCCGCTTTGCCGATACAGCTGGCTTGTCGGAATAGACTTTTCATTCATATTGTTTATCAATTGTCCTCTGTTGGTATTGAGAATTTGCGGGGGAAAGTTATGCATTTACAGTGTAGATACTCGAACCATGAACACTTGATATTTTTATATTTTTTTATTTTATGAACTTTCTACTGCTTCAAACCTTCTGAAAATGAAGCACTGAACTCAAATAATCTTATTGCTCAAAATGAATCATATTTCCAATCGATTCACACAAGGGATAAATGAGAAAAAAAGTATGAAAAACCTCAAAGTGTTCACGGTTCGAGTGTCCTCACTGTAGGCCATTCCCCTTGAATTTAGATTAGCTAGATAAAGGATTAAGAGGGTCAGCTAGATTAATCGTGAGGTTCAAAATCAGAAGTACTACTCTCATTACAGACCATCGAAGCATGGATTTGGCTAAAGCATGATTCTAAAAGAAGATGATTACCAGTGTTTTGGATTCACTTACATTAATTAACGGGTAAAACATGGGGAACGCAAAAACAAAACACATACGGTTTTGTCACAACACAGAAATTTAAAACCACACGGAAAAGTATGACTGGAATACTATTTATGTGATTTCGTATGAAATCTTTGTTGTGGGCGAGATTTCGACAATTAAAACTCTTATTATCAAAAAAAAATTCAATGCAAACTTTCCTCAGTGGTTTTTTCCCGGTAAGAAAAATAAGAAGGGTCTAGCTTTGTCTGGCAGAAAGAGATGAATTGTTATCAATACCGGTACCCGTATGCCGGTGCCAATGTATGCCTGCATGGGGAAACTTAGAAGGAACCGTGCCGATATTCAAGTATTTTAGTTCTGATGGAGCTTTAGCATTGTTTTCTGAGTAAACTTGTTTTTGCGTCGACATGTACAATAGGGAATGTCAAAATATCGCCTTCAATAGGCTAACAAGCAGGTTACCCCCATTGGCTCATTGTTGAATCTTTCAAAACTCTTGATCAATTATTGATCAAGTCAATTACCTAGAACGCGGATATCTGAACATTTGTGTGGTGGTCTTGCAAATCCTGATAATAAAGGTGTATCGAAAGCAGTTCTTAACCCGCAATGGTTCTTGACACTAGTGGATAGGTGAACTATAACAGACATTCTTTATAACCATGGAACGACACCGATCCGTTAACAATCTCGACTGTTGGCTACCAGCTGCACGCGCTGGACTGATCGGTATGACACCTTTAATGAACGAAGAGTTTTCAAACGCTATCCGTCAACCATTATTGAACCAAAGTGATCGCAGAATCATTATTAACGTTAGCGGAAGAAAGTTTGAAACTTGGGAAAGAACACTGCAGAAGTATCCTCAAACACTTCTTGGGAGTTTAGACATGGATTCTTTCTACAACGAGGAAAAGAAGGAATATTTCTTTGATAGAGATCCAATCTTCTTTCGGCATGTTCTAAACTTTTACCGGAGAGGAAAATTGCATTTTTCCCTGGACGAATGTGGCAGAGCTTACAAGGAGGAACTCAAATTCTTTCGCATATCACAGGATAGAATGGAATTGTGTTGCTTTGAAGAAATGGACGAAGCATGTCACTGGGGCGAGAAAGAACCAGAAAAGAATGGAGCGCCAAAATGCCACTGCAAGCCTCTAAAAAAATCCACAAAAGAAAGTATTTGGGACTTGTTTGAAAACCCTCACGCCACTTTACAAGGCAAGATTATTAACGTTATAGTTGGAATTGCGATAGTAGTAAGTATCACAACAACAGTTGTCGAAACAGTTCCTTGTGGAAATAACTTAACCTGCGGCCAAACTTACAAACGCACATTTTTTAACATCGATGCAACATGCGTGTTTATCTTTACACTGGAGTACTTGGTACGTCTTTTTGTAGCACCAGACAAAATGCAATTTATTAAGAATTTTCAAAACATTATCGATGTAGCATCAGTTTTGCCATTCTATTTTAAAATCGCTCTCAAGTCTGCTTCAGGAGGGAGTTCAGAACAATTAGTGGTCTTAAGAGTTTTAAGAGTTTTTCGAGTGGTGAAAATGGCTCGACATTCAAAGCGTTTGCGAACTCTTGGCGGATCCATCAAGAATTCCTCGTCAGAACTAGGTTTTATATTGTTTTCCTTTACATTGGGAGTCATCATTTTTGCTACAGTAATTTACTACTGTGAGAAAGACGAACCGAAGACAACATTTCTTAGCATACCTGATGGCATGTGGTATGCTATTGTCACCATGACTACACTCGGGTAAGTACCAAATTAACATAATTTTTTTTGTTTGAAAATAGGTAGAGTGATTAACACAAATCGTTTCTAAAAAAAAACTTTTCTTTAAGTCAGTCTGTAATAGGAAGAAGCAATGAAATATTCTAGCAGTAAACAACAGACATAAGAATAATTCCAATGAAGAAACTTCGAGGTGGCCGGGAGTTGTTTGTTCCTTATAATCAAACTTCTAGATGTGTGCAATGCATTATGCAAACTACTGTTAATTCAATGAATACTTGGCACTGGAACTGCAGGGCTTTCTAAACACATTCACTTTGCCTGTATCACTTTATACTTATACCCCTTGTACATGATAGTCGGCTTGAGAGCGTTGTTACAGCCGTTTAGCAAGGGGATCCATCAAAAAAAGTTCCACGTTTAGAAGTATCAGTAGAAAGTAATATATTAAATGAAACTGAAATAACTCAAATGAAATCGAAACTATTGAAATTTTACCAAACTTTTTGCGATACAGTTTGATATTAGCCTATATAATTAAAAAATCCGGAAACGATAATTAATTTATAAGAAAAAAACCCGTTGATATCGAAGTTTCGAGTCCGTTGTGTTGGATATCGGCCAGTATCGCGATTCTCCGACCTATTTTAATTTTAAAAAGTTTGATCGGGAGAGAGCCGCCAATATAAAGCCGTATTGTCGGCTCAGAATTATCACGCGATAGAAAAATCGCGATACAAAACTTATTGCGATTTTGAGCGCCAATGCGGGTTATATTGACGGCGTTGGAAGAAATGATATTCCGTATACAATGTAGGCCTTCGTTGCTTCGCGACTACAGCCTATACGGAATATATTTTCTCCTAACTAGCCGCCAATATAAACCCGTATTGGCGGCTCAAAATCGCAATAAGTTATAACTGTGTGATAGTTTCATTACCTTTGACAAAAAAAAATTCCGAAATAAATTTGGGAAATTTGTGATAATAAATTTTTGCAGTATATGATGAAAGTTTCGTGAGCTTAAACTAGCTCGACTCGAAGATATTTTTATAGAACACCTTTATAGAATTCGAACAGGTGGAAGAGATATAACTTTTTTTATAGAGTTTTATACATCTGCCTACAAAGACTTACTATAGGACACATTATTCAAGATTTATCGACCTAGAATTTTTTATATTGCATGACCGGGCAGGCCGTGAGATAGTAATTGAAGCAGTTTTCGTCTATCCACATACAATCACTGTATCAATGAATCAGATATGCTGTTTCGTGTTGTTCTATATAGTCATCATTTTAATCATGAATGACCGCAAAAACACAAACAGCTAGGCCTGGCAGTAAAAAAAACAATCCCAAAAAGTTAAACAAAGTTAAAGAGACTTCAGCTCATTTTGATTGTTTTCCGAGTGTTGAAAAAAGTCAGGTAGATGCTTTTTCGAACTTGCAGTGGCCTTCTTAAAATAAGTTTGGAGTTTAGTTTGAGTTCTAGTGTTCTAGCCTTGCCGTTTGTGATCATCAGTGACGCTGCGTGTGGTCGGGAGTATAGGCTAGAAGTCCTGCAGCGAGCCTGAAGCTAGTGAGATCCAATGAGTTCCAAGTATCGGGTGGAACAAGAGGAAAATCAAGGTTGCTTATTAGCTAAATAGATTTCAAGAAAAATTGCAAGAAGAACAAATACCATATTCGAGTAGCTTTTCTTCCCAAGTTAATTACGCTTCGTCGGGTAAACTAATACTAGCATTACTCCAGAACTAGATGAAATCCATTCTACAATTAACTGGCACTAAATCATTTATATAGGGCTAACTGTGGCCAAAACATAGACGAGAAATTGGAGTTCGGCTTAATTTCTCAACAGAAAACTCTTGTTTGGACGAAGGAGGTGGGAGGTCAAGACTATTAGATTGGAATTGACAAGATATACATACTTTTATCCCACACCATAGAAAATACAGCCAATCAGAAAGCAGGAAAGCCGTTGTATATTCGTCGGTATTTCACTCTTCCTTCCCATCATGCACTGCGCGTTGAATCTACGCATTTGTATTTTCTATGGTGTGGGATAAAATGGTTATACAATGGTTGCGAGCGGTATACCGTGGATATCCCACTCGTCACTTGTATTTTCTTTGTATATACGCTCGCCTAAAGGCTCGTGTGTATACTAGAAACTACAAGTGACTCGTGGTATATTCCACGGTATGCCACTCGAAACCATTGCCGTATAACTAGTATTTATCGTTCTCATTCTCTATATTTCCAATAGCCAATATGCCAATATGTGCATGACCCCGAAATTCTAGCACAAAGCATGATGAGAAACTGAGTCCTCACGCTTTTTTGGCTCCTCTAAAAATTCTCCTGATAAATTTATTTTCTTCGACATTTTCTATGGAAATAACAGTATTTCAACAGACGAAAATATTAGAGTATTTTTTTCTGATAGTTCCTTTGATTTCCCTGTTCCATTTTTACAGGACTCACTTTCCCAGATTGCTTTGTGAGCTTTGATGCACATATATTGCCTATTCATGAAGATCGATTTGATCAAAACCCGAGAAAAGCTAGCTAGGGGCTGATGTAAGTCAGAGATTAGATTGGGAATTTATAGCACGTTGGGTTTTGCGACGGGAGGAAAACCCTATAGAACATAATATTCTTTCAAAACACAAAACATTTCTAAAATCATTTTGGATTTTTTGTTGTCATAAATTTCTGATGGATAATTGTTTTGATAAGGAAATTTTTTTATTTTTTCCACCTAATTTTCTGCGCGCGCGCGTAACTTTGAAAGAGACTTCATTCCTTCTGTGCATGCATGAAACGAACATCTATATATGTAAGCAATGGTCAATGCTTAGCTCTCCCTGCATCCAGAAATGGATACACACACAATAAGCATTGACGACTGATTCCTTTAGAAGCACTTATCTACCAATGACCCTTAATTTAAAGCAAAGCTACACCAAAAGGAAAGTAGTCGAAACAAGGATGCTCAGCATGCATTCTCACCAGTAGACTTTCGCAAAGTCCTTCGTTCAGCTCGTGTTCGTAGTAATAGTTAACGCGCGCTGTATAAAACGAAGAGAGTATAAAGTAAGATAGCACATCTCCCATACATAGGTCTATCCCCATGAAAATTATTTGAAAATCTATTTTAGCTCGGCGCGCAGCCTGGACTGAATCAGGAATCCCATGACAAAATATTCCAGGCTGAGCGCGGAGCTAAAAATAGATTTTCAAATTATTATCTTAGGGCACGAAGATGTGCTCTCTTACTTCATACTCTCTTGATAAAACACAGGCAACACCAACCGAATCACAAGCGCAGGACGTTCGCGACTTGCCGAAGTTCGGGTTTTTTTTTTCATTTGCTTCGCTCGTGACTCTGGGAGTGAAGAGAGGTCGACTAGCAGCAAGTCTATCTCACTATATACCTGGGCCTGGTTGTACGAAGGGTGGATAGCGCTATCCGATGGTTAAATCTTATCCAGTGGATAGATTTATTGGATAACAGCATCGACTTATCCACTGGATAGGAATTTATTCATCGAATAGCGCAGTCCACCCTTCGTACAACTGGGCACAAACGGATAAATATCTTGTGCTTTATGGGATTATACTTGTAATATGTTGTTGATCTTAAAACTGATGAACTGCTTGTTTTGTAACCTTAGTTATGGTGATATGACTCCTGAGACAACCATGGGACAGTTGATGGGTAGTATATGCTGTGTTGTTGGAACTCTGGTTATTGCACTGCCTGTTCCCATCTTAGAAATGAAAATGAAGCTGATTGGCCAGAAAACAGGAGAAGAAGACGAAGACGGGGAAGGAGAAGATGGAGGGTCAACCGGCAGTGAGAAACATGTATGTAATTCAGAGTAACGAACAAAATAAACTTACTGGATGCATGGATCGAAGCCCGCATCGATGTTCGATACGTTCAAAAAATGTCTTCGGTCATACAATGACGACTGAATAAGGTTATCAAACTACATGGTCCAAATGGAAGGTCATTTAAGAAAACTGCAAAATTATTCTATATTGATGAAATATTGAACAGATACATTATTTGCTAAAACATTTTGTTTATTGTCCAAAAACTATCGGTGTGATTACATGTTCAGTACGACTACTTCCCAAGTCAGGCTGTAATCACTTGTAATGGTTGTTATATATTTGGTATCAAGTGAGAACAATTCTTCCTGATATGGGTTTTTTTTAAATAGCCAACAGGCGAGTAGCTACGCTAATCTAGACGGTTTCTATGTGCGGGATCCCTGTGTGCTAGATGCCAGAAAAATTGAAATTTGCTTTTGCCATTCTATCATTCCCGATGATTTTCGGAGCATGCAAGACGTATGCTCACTGGCGGGGTTTGCCTACGTTTCTGTTCGATAAACTGTGTATTTTTCTGTTCAAGCAAGCAAGCCAAGTCTTCTTTTAGGCGATTAGGTCTACTGCGGTATAGTGGATAGTGGCCATCATACCGCATCGTATCCTTGTCGAAGAAGAAAGACTTTAATTTAAGGTTATTTGATCTAGAGCTGTTAAGTTGTGACGTATTTCCGGGTCCAACCGCTGCTCACAAAAACCTAAAAAATCTAAAATAAAGCGAAAAATGTTCTCAATGATTTAACCTCCACTTGAAACAGTTAGAACTTTGGACAAAAAATCGTGCCATGAAGAAAAAGAAAGAAAAAATCTTTATAAAACTGTTTTCGTTTTGAACCCGGAAGTAGTTTTTCCATACGAGTGACGTCACACTTAACAGCTCCATAAATACCAACTAACTGTCGACCTGCATGACGTATCTGCTTAGCTTGATTAACTTATGCTATTTCTAAGCACATTTTTCTCGTGCAAAGGAATTACTACTTCTTTTTCTAATATTTTTTATATGTTATCAAAGACATCTATACTACTTCAGTCGGTGTCAGTATTATTGGTCATGAGACACATAAACACATCGATAAATCATATACATCAATCACAATCACCAAGGTACTCGGCAACACTTTACTTTGATTGTTTTTTGAATTACTTATTAGTGAGTTATTGACCCTGGAAGGTCTTGTACTCGCATTAAAAAAATAACTATTCTTCGATTTTTCATTGAATTCTTTCGTAATATCTTCTAACATGGCGGCCAAGGCTTTTGCCATTTTACTCCCTTGGGGATGATTGCAAACCAAGAATATCAGTTCTCAATGATCCTCAGAACATGCTTTGTACCGGCATGCTTTGTTAATAAAGCTTTATAATTTTCACATAAGAATCTGTCTTATTTAATTGTCGGGCAGCAGTGGTTCTTGTTACCCTGGGTTCCAGAGGCTCTCTCGCTACTTCTCGGCACACAACCACAATCAATACACCAGTTTCACATTCGATGCAAACCGCTGTTTTTGAAGACCACAGACTCATTTGCACAGGCTTAGCCTCGTCTATAAGTCAGCTATTCAACGACGTTATTAAAAGTCCGTGGGATTTCAAAACATTGGTATTGTTCAACTTACACATTCTTTACATTACGGTTGACATTTGCAAATCATTAGCAACAGCCAACTGTAATGTAAAGAATGTGCAAGTTGAATAATACCAATCCCACGGACTTTTAATGATGTATTTGAATAGATGACTTATAAACGAGGCTAATCCTGTGCAAACGAGTCTGTGGTCTTCAAAAACAGCGGTTTCCACCGAATGTGAAACTGGAGTATTGGCTACGACAAGTATGACGTCGTTGAACGTCATTCTAGTAGAGTACAGCTGAGTGTCTCTCAAGGAGGGATGGGCGAACAGTTGATTGATTGATATCGTTATTAGTTCCATAGTTTAGGAATTTCGAAACAAAAAAGAAAAAAAATACCACTAAGAATCAAAAGCGCAGTATGGCAGCGCGAAGCATTTACGGCTATGCCAGAGATTTCGGCCCCGACACCACTATCCATAATGACTGATCAGGGAGCTCATCAGTTTGGTTTTCATACCTCCCACATGGAATAAGGCAAGTGTAGGAACTTAGTCATGAGAGAAACAATCGTTTTTCGGCTGATCATAGTAAGGAGCTAATCTTGAACGGAGCTCCCTGACTATGGATAGCAGTGTCGAGGAATGTCGAGGCTGAAATCTCCGGCATAGCCGTACATACTTCGCACTGCCATACTGCGCTTTAGCACTAGGTCTAGAGGTATGGTCCTAAGATTAAAAATTAAATATTTTCTATACAAATTTGTTTACTGAAATCACAAAACAAAACATTACTCGAACCTGCTTTTCGTCTTCAAAGTACCTTCACAACCACTCAGGAACTCTGCAAAAAAAAAAATAGAAAACAAAAAAAACCCACACACTCAAACGCGGCGATACTTGTGGAACTGCGTGATTCACAGTGAACCTGAGATAGAAATTAAATATTTCCTATATTTTTTCCCCTGAATTTACAAAACTTTTGATTCTCAGTGTTTCGCGCATTTCTTGTGCTGGCATACCTCCCACATGGAAGGAAGCAAGTATAGGAAGGTAGTCATCAAGAGAAACACTGGTTTTTCCGCTGATCATAGTAAGGGGTTAATCATAAACGGTCTAGGGGCCGACTAACCTCTCCCTTAGGCTTCGGCTGAGCTCCCTGATCAGTGGATAGCGGTGTCGGGGTCGAAATCTCCGGCATAGCCGTGAAAGCTTCGCGCTGCCATACTGCGCTTCAGCACTAGGTCTGGAAGTATGGTCCTAATATTAAAAATTAAATATGTACAAATTTTTTCACTGAATTTACAAAATTAACTTTTAAGTGGTGCGCGCATCTTTTGCTGTTCATAACGGTTCAAACCACAGGGCGACGTCTTGTTCATCGAAGTTCAAGACCGAGTCGTAGGCCGAAGAGCTTTACTGGAGGATCCTATCACATTCTGGAGGATCCAATCATATCCTGGAGTATCCAATCATATCCTGGAGGATCCAACCATATTCTGGAGTATCCAATCATATCCTGGAGGATCCAATCATATCCTGGAGGATCCAATCATATCCTGGAGGATCCAATCATATCCTGGAGTATCCAATCATATCCTGGGGTATCCAATCATATCCTGGGGTATACAATCATATCCTGGAGGATCCAATCATATCCTGGAGGATCCAATCATATCCTGGAGGATCCAATCATATCCTGGAGTATCCAATCATATCCTGGAGGATCCAATCATATCCTGGAGGATCCAATCATATCCTGGAGGATCCAATCATATCCTGGAGGATCCAATCATATCCTGGAGGATCCAATCATATCCTGGGGTATCCAATCATATCCTGGGGTATACAATCATATCCTGGAGGATCCAATCATATCCTGGAGGATCCAATCATATCCTGGAGTATCCAATCATATCCTGGAGGATCCAATCATATCCTGGAGGATCCAATCATATCCTGGAGGATCCAATCATATCCTGGAGTATCCAATCATATCCTGGAGGATCCAATCATATCCTGGAGGATCCAATCATATCCTGGAGGATCCAATCATATCCTGGAGCATCCAATCATATCCTGGAGGATCCAATCATATCCTGGAGGATCCAATCATATCCTGGAGGATCCAATCATATCCTGGAGTATCCAATCATATCCTGGAGGATCCAATCATATCCTGGAGGATCCAATCATATCCTGGAGTATCCAATCATATCCTGGAGGATCCAATCATATCCTGGAGTATCCAATCATATCCTGGAGTATCCAATCATATCCTGGAGGATCCAATCATATCCTGGAGTATCCAATCATATCCTGGAGGATCCAATCATATCCTGGAGGATCCAATCATATCCTGGAGGATCCAATCATATCCTGGAGGATCCAATCATATCCTGGAGTATCCAATCATATCCTGGAGGATCCAATCATATCCTGGAGGATCCAATCATATCCTGGAGGATCCAATCATATCCTGGAGGATCCAATCATATTCTGGAGGATCCAATCATATCCTGGGGTAACCAATCATATCCTGGGGGATCCAATCATATCCTGGGGGATCCAATCATATCCTGGGGTATCCAATCATATCCTGGAGGATCCAATCATATCCTGGGGGATCCAATCATATCCTGGAGGATCCAATCATATCCTGGAGGATCCAATCATATCCTGGAGGATCCAATCATATCCTCGAGGATCCAATCATATCCTGGAGGATCCAATCATATCCTGGGGGATCCAATCATATCCTCGAGGATCCAATCATATCCTGGAGGATCCAATCATATCCTGGAGGATCCAATCATATCCTGGAGGATCCAATCATATCCTGGGGTATCCAATCATATCCAGGGGGATCCAATCATATCCTGGGGTATCCAATCATATCCTGGGGTATCCAATCATATCCTGGGGGATCCAATCATATCCTGGGGGATCCAATCATATCCTGGGGTATCCAATCATATCCTGGGGTATCCAATCGTATCCTGGGGTATCCAATCATATCCTGGAGGATCCAATCATATCCTGGAGGATCCAATCATATCCTGGGGTATCCAATCATATCCTGGGGTATCCAATCATATCCTGGGGTATCCAATCATATCCTGGAGGATCCAATCATATTCTGGAGGATCCAATCATATCCTGGGGTAACCAATCATATCCTGGGGGATCCAATCATATCCTGGGGGATCCAATCATATCCTGGGGTATCCAATCATATCCTGGGGTATCCAATCATATCCTGGGGTATCCAATCATATCCTGGAGGATCCAATCATATCCTGGAGGATCCAATCATATCCTGGAGGATCCAATCATATCCTCGAGGATCCAATCATATCCTGGAGTATCCAATCATATCCTGGAGGATCCAATCATATCCTGGAGGATCCAATCATATCCTGGAGGATCCAATCATATCCTGGAGGATCCAATCATATCCTGGAGGATCCAATCATATCCTGGGGTATCCAATCATATCCTGGGGTATCCAATCATATCCTGGAGGATCCAATCATATCCTGGAGGATCCAATCATATCCTGGGGTATCCAATCATATCCTGGGGTATCCAATCATATCCTGGGGTATACAATCATATCCTGGAGGATCCAATCATATTCTGGAGGATCCAATCATATCCTGGAGGATCCAATCATATCCTGGGGTATCCAATCATATCCTGGAGGATCCAATCATATCCTGGAGGATCCAATCATATCCTGGGGTATCCAATCATATCCTGGGGTATCCAATCATATCCTGGGGTATACAATCATATCCTTGAGGATCCAATCATATTCTGGAGGATCCAATCATATCCTGGAGGATCCAATCATATCCTGGGGGATCCAATCATATCCTCGAGGATCCAATCATATCCTGGAGGATCCAATCATATCCTGGAGGATCCAATCATATCCTGGAGGATCCAATCATATCCTGGGGTATCCAATCATATCGAGGGGGATCCAATCATATCCTGGGGTATCCAATCATATCCTGGGGGATCCAATCATATCCTGGGGAAACCAATCATATCCTGGGGGATCCAATCATATCCTGGGGGATCCAATCATATCCTGGGGTATCCAATCATATCCTGGGGTATCCAATCATATCCTGGGGTATCCAATCATATCCTGGGGGATCCAATCATATCCTGGGGGAACCAATCATATCCTGGGGGATCCAATCATATCCTGGGGGATCCAATCATATCCTGGGGTATCCAATCATATCCTGGGGTATCCAATCATATCCTGGGGTATCCAATCATATCCTGGGGGATCCAATCATATCCTGGGGTATCCAATCATATCCTGGGGTATCCAATCATATCCTGGAGGATCCAATCATATCCTGGGGTAACCAATCATATCCTGGGGTATCCAATCATATCCTGGAGGATCCAATCATATCCTAGGGTATCCAATCATATCCTGGGGTATCCAATCATATCCTGGAGGATCCAATCATATCCTGGAGGATCCAATCATATTCTGGAGGATCCAATCATATCCTGGGGTAACCAATCATATCCTGGGGGATCCAATCATATCCTGGGGGATCCAATCATATCCTGGGGTATCCAATCATATCCTGGAGGATCCAATCATATCCTGGGGGATCCAATCATATCCTGGAGGATCCAATCATATCCTGGAGGATCCAATCATATCCTGGAGGATCCAATCATATCCTCGAGGATCCAATCATATCCTGGAGGATCCAATCATATCCTGGGGGATCCAATCATATCCTCGAGGATCCAATCATATCCTGGAGGATCCAATCATATCCTGGAGGATCCAATCATATCCTGGAGGATCCAATCATATCCTGGGGTATCCAATCATATCCAGGGGGATCCAATCATATCCTGGGGTATCCAATCATATCCTGGGGGATCCAATCATATCCTGGGGTATCCAATCATATCCTGGGGGATCCAATCATATCCTGGGGTATCCAATCATATCCTGGGGTATCCAATCGTATCCTGGGGTATCCAATCATATCCTGGAGGATCCAATCATATCCTGGAGGATCCAATCATATCCTGGGGTATCCAATCATATCCTGGGGTATCCAATCATATCCTGGGGTATCCAATCATATCCTGGAGGATCCAATCATATTCTGGAGGATCCAATCATATCCTGGGGTAACCAATCATATCCTGGGGGATCCAATCATATCCTGGGGGATCCAATCATATCCTGGGGTATCCAATCATATCCTGGGGTATCCAATCATATCCTGGGGTATCCAATCATATCCTGGAGGATCCAATCATATCCTGGAGGATCCAATCATATCCTGGAGTATCCAATCATATCCTGGAGGATCCAATCATATCCTGGAGGATCCAATCATATCCTGGAGGATCCAATCATATCCTGGAGGATCCAATCATATCCTGGAGGATCCAATCATATCCTCGAGGATCCAATCATATCCTGGAGGATCCAATCATATCCTGGGGGATCCAATCATATCCTCGAGGATCCAATCATATCCTGGAGGATCCAATCATATCCTGGAGGATCCAATCATATCCTGGAGGATCCAATCATATCCTGGGGTATCCAATCATATCCAGGGGGATCCAATCATATCCTGGAGGATCCAATCATATCCTGGGGGATCCAATCATATCCTGGAGGATCCAATCATATCCTGGAGGATCCAATCATATCCTGGAGTATCCAATCATATCCTGGAGGATCCAATCATATCCTGGAGGATCCAATCATATCCTGGAGGATCCAATCATATCCTGGAGTATCCAATCATATCCTGGAGGATCCAATCATATCCTGGAGTATCCAATCATATCCTGGAGTATCCAATCATATCCTGGAGGATCCAATCATATCCTGGAGTATCCAATCATATCCTGGAGGATCCAATCATATCCTGGAGGATCCAATCATATCCTGGAGGATCCAATCATATCCTGGAGGATCCAATCATATCCTGGAGTATCCAATCATATCCTGGAGGATCCAATCATATCCTGGAGGATCCAATCATATCCTGGAGGATCCAATCATATCCTGGAGGATCCAATCATATCCTGGAGGATCCAATCATATCCTGGAGTATCCAATCATATCCTGGGGTATCCAATCATATCCTGGAGGATCCAATCATATCCTCGAGGATCCAATCATATCCTGGAGTATCCAATCATATCCTGGAGGATCCAATCATATCCTGGAGGATCCAATCATATCCTGGAGGATCCAATCATATCCTGGAGGATCCAATCATATCCTGGAGGATCCAATCATATCCTGGGGTATCCAATCATATCCTGGGGTATCCAATCATATCCTGGAGGATCCAATCATATCCTGGAGGATCCAATCATATCCTGGGGTATCCAATCATATCCTGGGGTATCCAATCATATCCTGGGGTATACAATCATATCCTGGAGGATCCAATCATATTCTGGAGGATCCAATCATATCCTGGAGGATCCAATCATATCCTGGGGGATCCAATCATATCCTCGAGGATCCAATCATATCCTGGAGGATCCAATCATATCCTGGAGGATCCAATCATATCCTGGAGGATCCAATCATATTCTGGAGGATCCAATCATATCCTGGGGTAACCAATCATATCCTGGGGGATCCAATCATATCCTGGGGTATCCAATCATATCCTGGGGTATCCAATCATATCCTGGAGGATCCAATCATATCCTGGGGGATCCAATCATATCCTGGGGTATCCAATCATATCCAGGGGGATCCAATCATATCCTGGGGTATCCAATCATATCCTGGGGTATGCAATCATATCCTGGAGGATCCAATCATATCCTGGAGGATCCAATCATATCCTGGAGTATCCAATCATATCCTGGAGGATCCAATCATATCCTGGGGGATCCAATCATATCCTGGAGGATCCAATCATATCCTGGAGGATCCAATCATATCCTGGAGGATCCAATCATATCCTGGAGGATCCAATCATATCCTGGAGGATCCAATCATATCCTGGAGGATCCAATCATATTCTGGAGGATCCAATCATATCCTGGGGTAACCAATCATATCCTGGGGGATCCAATCATATCCTGGGGGATCCAATCATATCCTGGGGTATCCAATCATATCCTGGGGTATCCAATCATATCCTGGGGTATCCAATCATATCCTGGAGGATCCAATCATATCCTGGAGGATCCAATCATATCCTGGAGTATCCAATCATATCCTGGAGGATCCAATCATATCCTGGAGGATCCAATCATATCCTGGAGGATCCAATCATATCCTGGAGGATCCAATCATATCCTCGAGGATCCAATCATATCCTGGAGGATCCAATCATATCCTGGGGGATCCAATCATATCCTCGAGGATCCAATCATATCCTGGAGGATCCAATCATATCCTGGAGGATCCAATCATATCCTGGAGGATCCAATCATATCCTGGGGTATCCAATCATATCCAGGGGGATCCAATCATATCCTGGGGTATCCAATCATATCCTGGGGTATGCAATCATATCCTGGAGGATCCAATCATATCCTGGAGGATCCAATCATATCCTGGAGTATCCAATCATATCCTGGAGGATCCAATCATATCCTGGGGGATCCAATCATATCCTGGAGGATCCAATCATATCCTGGAGGATCCAATCATATCCTGGAGGATCCAATCATATCCTGGAGGATCCAATCATATCCTGGAGGATCCAATCATATCCTGGAGGATCCAATCATATCCTGGAGTATCCAATCATATCCTGGAGGATCCAATCATATCCTGGAGTATCCAATCATATCCTGGAGTATCCAATCATATCCTGGAGGATCCAATCATATCCTGGAGTATCCAATCATATCCTGGAGGATCCAATCATATCCTGGAGGATCCAATCATATCCTGGAGGATCCAATCATATCCTGGAGGATCCAATCATATCCTGGAGTATCCAATCATATCCTGGAGGATCCAATCATATCCTGGAGGATCCAATCATATCCTGGAGGATCCAATCATATCCTGGAGGATCCAATCATATCCTGGAGGATCCAATCATATCCTGGAGTATCCAATCATATCCTGGGGTATCCAATCATATCCTGGAGGATCCAATCATATCCTCGAGGATCCAATCATATCCTGGAGTATCCAATCATATCCTGGAGGATCCAATCATATCCTGGAGGATCCAATCATATCCTGGAGGATCCAATCATATCCTGGAGGATCCAATCATATCCTGGAGGATCCAATCATATCCTGGGGTATCCAATCATATCCTGGGGTATCCAATCATATCCTGGAGGATCCAATCATATCCTGGAGGATCCAATCATATCCTGGGGTATCCAATCATATCCTGGGGTATCCAATCATATCCTGGGGTATACAATCATATCCTGGAGGATCCAATCATATTCTGGAGGATCCAATCATATCCTGGAGGATCCAATCATATCCTGGGGTATCCAATCATATACTGGAGGATCCAATCATATCCTGGAGGATCCAATCATATCCTGGGGTATCCAATCATATCCTGGGGTATCCAATCATATCCTGGGGTATACAATCATATCCTGGAGGATCCAATCATATTCTGGAGGATCCAATCATATCCTGGAGGATCCAATCATATCCTGGGGGATCCAATCATATCCTCGAGGATCCAATCATATCCTGGAGGATCCAATCATATCCTGGAGGATCCAATCATATCCTGGAGGATCCAATCATATCCTGGGGTATCCAATCATATCGAGGGGGATCCAATCATATCCTGGGGTATCCAATCATATCCTGGGGGATCCAATCATATCCTGGGGAAACCAATCATATCCTGGGGGATCCAATCATATCCTGGGGGATCCAATCATATCCTGGGGTATCCAATCATATCCTGGGGTATCCAATCATATCCTGGGGTATCCAATCATATCCTGGGGGATCCAATCATATCCTGGGGGAACCAATCATATCCTGGGGGATCCAATCATATCCTGGGGGATCCAATCATATCCTGGGGTATCCAATCATATCCTGGGGTATCCAATCATATCCTGGGGTATCCAATCATATCCTGGGGGATCCAATCATATCCTGGGGTATCCAATCATATCCTGGGGTATCCAATCATATCCTGGAGGATCCAATCATATCCTGGGGTAACCAATCATATCCTGGGGTATCCAATCATATCCTGGAGGATCCAATCATATCCTAGGGTATCCAATCATATCCTGGGGTATCCAATCATATCCTGGAGGATCCAATCATATCCTGGAGGATCCAATCATATTCTGGAGGATCCAATCATATCCTGGGGTAACCAATTATATCCTGGGGGATCCAATCATATCCTGGGGGATCCAATCATATCCTGGGGTATCCAATCATATCCTGGAGGATCCAATCATATCCTGGGGGATCCAATCATATCCTGGAGGATCCAATCATATCCTGGAGGATCCAATCATATCCTGGAGGATCCAATCATATCCTCGAGGATCCAATCATATCCTGGAGGATCCAATCATATCCTGGGGGATCCAATCATATCCTCGAGGATCCAATCATATCCTGGAGGATCCAATCATATCCTGGAGGATCCAATCATATCCTGGAGGATCCAATCATATCCTGGGGTATCCAATCATATCCAGGGGGATCCAATCATATCCTGGGGTATCCAATCATATCCTGGATATCCAATCATATCCTGGGGGATCCAATCATATCCTGGGGGATCCAATCATATCCTGGGGTATCCAATCATATCCTGGGGTATCCAATCGTATCCTGGGGTATCCAATCATATCCTGGAGGATCCAATCATATCCTGGAGGATCCAATCATATCCTGGGGTATCCAATCATATCCTGGGGTATCCAATCATATCCTGGGGTATCCAATCATATCCTGGAGGATCCAATCATATTCTGGAGGATCCAATCATATCCTGGGGTAACCAATCATATCCTGGGGGATCCAATCATATCCTGGGGGATCCAATCATATCCTGGGGTATCCAATCATATCCTGGGGTATCCAATCATATCCTGGGGTATCCAATCATATCCTGGAGGATCCAATCATATCCTGGAGGATCCAATCATATCCTGGAGTATCCAATCATATCCTGGAGGATCCAATCATATCCTGGAGGATCCAATCATATCCTGGAGGATCCAATCATATCCTGGAGGATCCAATCATATCCTGGAGGATCCAATCATATCCTCGAGGATCCAATCATATCCTGGAGGATCCAATCATATCCTGGGGGATCCAATCATATCCTCGAGGATCCAATCATATCCTGGAGGATCCAATCATATCCTGGAGGATCCAATCATATCCTGGAGGATCCAATCATATCCTGGGGTATCCAATCATATCCAGGGGGATCCAATCATATCCTGGGGTATCCAATCATATCCTGGGGTATGAATCATATCCTGGAGGATCCAATCATATCCTGGAGGATCCAATCATATCCTGGAGTATCCAATCATATCCTGGAGGATCCAATCATATCCTGGGGGATCCAATCATATCCTGGAGGATCCAATCATATCCTGGAGGATCCAATCATATCCTGGAGGATCCAATCATATCCTGGAGGATCCAATCATATCCTCGAGGATCCAATCATATCCTGGAGGATCCAATCATATCCTGGGGGATCCAATCATATCCTCGAGGATCCAATCATATCCTGGAGGATCCAATCATATCCTGGAGGATCCAATCATATCCTGGAGGATCCAATCATATCCTGGGGGATCCAATCATATCCAGGGGGATCCAATCATATCCTGGGGTATCCAATCATATCCTGGGGTATCCAATCATATCCTGGGGGATCCAATCATATCCTGGGGGATCCAATCATATCCTGGGGTATCCAATCATATCCTGGGGTATCCAATCATATCCTGGAGGATCCAATCATATCCTGGGGTATCCAATCATATCCTGGGGTATCCAATCATATCCTGGGGGATCCAATCATATCCTGGGGTATCCAATCATATCCTGGAGGATCCAATCATATCCTGGGGGATCCAATCATATCCTGGGGTAACCAATCATATCCTGGGGTATCCAATCATATCCTGGGGTATACAATCATATCCTGGAGGATCCAATCATATCCTGGAGGATCCAATCATATCCTGGAGGATCCAATCATATCCTCGAGGATCCAATCATATCCTGGAGGATCCAATCATATCCTGGAGGATCCAATCATATCCTGGAGGATCCAATCATATCCTGGGGTATCCAATCATATCCAGGGGGATCCAATCATATCCTGGGGTATCCAATCATATCCTGGATATCCAATCATATCCTGGGGGATCCAATCATATCCTGGGGGATCCAATCATATCCTGGGGTATCCAATCATATCCTGGGGTATCCAATCGTATCCTGGGGTATCCAATCATATCCTGGAGGATCCAATCATATCCTGGAGGATCCAATCATATCCTGGGGTATCCAATCATATCCTGGGGTATCCAATCATATCCTGGGGTATCCAATCATATCCTGGAGGATCCAATCATATTCTGGAGGATCCAATCATATCCTGGGGTAACCAATCATATCCTGGGGGATCCAATCATATCCTGGGGGATCCAATCATATCCTGGGGTATCCAATCATATCCTGGGGTATCCAATCATATCCTGGGGTATCCAATCATATCCTGGAGGATCCAATCATATCCTGGAGGATCCAATCATATCCTGGAGTATCCAATCATATCCTGGAGGATCCAATCATATCCTGGAGGATCCAATCATATCCTGGAGGATCCAATCATATCCTGGAGGATCCAATCATATCCTGGAGGATCCAATCATATCCTCGAGGATCCAATCATATCCTGGAGGATCCAATCATATCCTGGGGGATCCAATCATATCCTCGAGGATCCAATCATATCATGGAGGATCCAATCATATCCTGGAGGATCCAATCATATCCTGGAGGATCCAATCATATCCTGGGGGATCCAATCATATCCTCGAGGATCCAATCATATCCTGGAGGATCCAATCATATCCTGGAGGATCCAATCATATCCTGGAGGATCCAATCATATCCTGGGGTATCCAATCATATCGAGGGGGATCCAATCATATCCTGGGGTATCCAATCATATCCTGGGGGATCCAATCATATCCTGGGGAAACCAATCATATCCTGGGGGATCCAATCATATCCTGGGGGATCCAATCATATCCTGGGGTATCCAATCATATCCTGGGGTATCCAATCATATCCTGGGGTATCCAATCATATCCTGGGGGATCCAATCATATCCTGGGGGAACCAATCATATCCTGGGGGATCCAATCATATCCTGGGGGATCCAATCATATCCTGGGGTATCCAATCATATCCTGGGGTATCCAATCATATCCTGGGGTATCCAATCATATCCTGGGGGATCCAATCATATCCTGGGGTATCCAATCATATCCTGGGGTATCCAATCATATCCTGGAGGATCCAATCATATCCTGGGGTAACCAATCATATCCTGGGGTATCCAATCATATCCTGGAGGATCCAATCATATCCTAGGGTATCCAATCATATCCTGGGGTATCCAATCATATCCTGGAGGATCCAATCATATCCTGGAGGATCCAATCATATTCTGGAGGATCCAATCATATCCTGGGGTAACCAATTATATCCTGGGGGATCCAATCATATCCTGGGGGATCCAATCATATCCTGGGGTATCCAATCATATCCTGGAGGATCCAATCATATCCTGGGGGATCCAATCATATCCTGGAGGATCCAATCATATCCTGGAGGATCCAATCATATCCTGGAGGATCCAATCATATCCTCGAGGATCCAATCATATCCTGGAGGATCCAATCATATCCTGGGGGATCCAATCATATCCTCGAGGATCCAATCATATCCTGGAGGATCCAATCATATCCTGGAGGATCCAATCATATCCTGGAGGATCCAATCATATCCTGGGGTATCCAATCATATCCAGGGGGATCCAATCATATCCTGGGGTATCCAATCATATCCTGGATATCCAATCATATCCTGGGGGATCCAATCATATCCTGGGGGATCCAATCATATCCTGGGGTATCCAATCATATCCTGGGGTATCCAATCGTATCCTGGGGTATCCAATCATATCCTGGAGGATCCAATCATATCCTGGAGGATCCAATCATATCCTGGGGTATCCAATCATATCCTGGGGTATCCAATCATATCCTGGGGTATCCAATCATATCCTGGAGGATCCAATCATATTCTGGAGGATCCAATCATATCCTGGGGTAACCAATCATATCCTGGGGGATCCAATCATATCCTGGGGGATCCAATCATATCCTGGGGTATCCAATCATATCCTGGGGTATCCAATCATATCCTGGGGTATCCAATCATATCCTGGAGGATCCAATCATATCCTGGAGGATCCAATCATATCCTGGAGTATCCAATCATATCCTGGAGGATCCAATCATATCCTGGAGGATCCAATCATATCCTGGAGGATCCAATCATATCCTGGAGGATCCAATCATATCCTGGAGGATCCAATCATATCCTCGAGGATCCAATCATATCCTGGAGGATCCAATCATATCCTGGGGGATCCAATCATATCCTCGAGGATCCAATCATATCCTGGAGGATCCAATCATATCCTGGAGGATCCAATCATATCCTGGAGGATCCAATCATATCCTGGGGTATCCAATCATATCCAGGGGGATCCAATCATATCCTGGGGTATCCAATCATATCCTGGGGTATGAATCATATCCTGGAGGATCCAATCATATCCTGGAGGATCCAATCATATCCTGGAGTATCCAATCATATCCTGGAGGATCCAATCATATCCTGGGGGATCCAATCATATCCTGGAGGATCCAATCATATCCTGGAGGATCCAATCATATCCTGGAGGATCCAATCATATCCTGGAGGATCCAATCATATCCTCGAGGATCCAATCATATCCTGGAGGATCCAATCATATCCTGGGGGATCCAATCATATCCTCGAGGATCCAATCATATCCTGGAGGATCCAATCATATCCTGGAGGATCCAATCATATCCTGGAGGATCCAATCATATCCTGGGGGATCCAATCATATCCAGGGGGATCCAATCATATCCTGGGGTATCCAATCATATCCTGGGGTATCCAATCATATCCTGGGGGATCCAATCATATCCTGGGGGATCCAATCATATCCTGGGGTATCCAATCATATCCTGGGGTATCCAATCATATCCTGGAGGATCCAATCATATCCTGGGGTATCCAATCATATCCTGGGGTATCCAATCATATCCTGGGGGATCCAATCATATCCTGGGGTATCCAATCATATCCTGGAGGATCCAATCATATCCTGGGGGATCCAATCATATCCTGGGGTAACCAATCATATCCTGGGGTATCCAATCATATCCTGGGGTATACAATCATATCCTGGAGGATCCAATCATATCCTGGAGGATCCAATCATATCCTGGAGGATCCAATCATATCCTCGAGGATCCAATCATATCCTGGAGGATCCAATCATATCCTGGAGGATCCAATCATATCCTGGAGGATCCAATCATATCCTGGGGTATCCAATCATATCCAGGGGGATCCAATCATATCCTGGGGTATCCAATCATATCCTGGATATCCAATCATATCCTGGGGGATCCAATCATATCCTGGGGGATCCAATCATATCCTGGGGTATCCAATCATATCCTGGGGTATCCAATCGTATCCTGGGGTATCCAATCATATCCTGGAGGATCCAATCATATCCTGGAGGATCCAATCATATCCTGGGGTATCCAATCATATCCTGGGGTATCCAATCATATCCTGGGGTATCCAATCATATCCTGGAGGATCCAATCATATTCTGGAGGATCCAATCATATCCTGGGGTAACCAATCATATCCTGGGGGATCCAATCATATCCTGGGGGATCCAATCATATCCTGGGGTATCCAATCATATCCTGGGGTATCCAATCATATCCTGGGGTATCCAATCATATCCTGGAGGATCCAATCATATCCTGGAGGATCCAATCATATCCTGGAGTATCCAATCATATCCTGGAGGATCCAATCATATCCTGGAGGATCCAATCATATCCTGGAGGATCCAATCATATCCTGGAGGATCCAATCATATCCTGGAGGATCCAATCATATCCTCGAGGATCCAATCATATCCTGGAGGATCCAATCATATCCTGGGGGATCCAATCATATCCTCGAGGATCCAATCATATCATGGAGGATCCAATCATATCCTGGAGGATCCAATCATATCCTGGAGGATCCAATCATATCCTGGGGTATCCAATCATATCCAGGGGGATCCAATCATATCCTGGGGTATCCAATCATATCCTGGGGTATGAATCATATCCTGGAGGATCCAATCATATCCTGGAGGATCCAATCATATCCTGGAGTATCCAATCATATCCTGGAGGATCCAATCATATCCTGGGGGATCCAATCATATCCTGGAGGATCCAATCATATCCTGGAGGATCCAATCATATCCTGGAGGATCCAATCATATCCTGGAGGATCCAATCATATCCTCGAGGATCCAATCATATCCTGGAGGATCCAATCATATCCTGGGGGATCCAATCATATCCTCGAGGATCCAATCATATCCTGGAGGATCCAATCATATCCTGGAGGATCCAATCATATCCTGGAGGATCCAATCATATCCTGGGGGATCCAATCATATCCAGGGGGATCCAATCATATCCTGGGGTATCCAATCATATCCTGGGGTATCCAATCATATCCTGGGGGATCCAATCATATCCTGGGGGATCCAATCATATCCTGGGGTATCCAATCATATCCTGGGGTATCCAATCATATCCTGGGGTATCCAATCATATCCTGGAGGATCCAATCATATCCTGGGGTATCCAATCATATCCTGGGGTATCCAATCATATCCTGGGGGATCCAATCATATCCTGGGGTATCCAATCATATCCTGGGGTATGCAATCATATCCTGGAGGATCCAATCATATCCTGGGGTAACCAATCATATCCTGGGGTATCCAATCATATCCTGGGGTATACAATCATATCCTGGAGGTTCCAATCATATTCTGGAGGATCCAACCATATCCTGGGGTAACCAATCATATCCTGGGGTATCCAATCATATCCTGGGGTATCCAATCATATCCTGGAGGATCCAATCATATTCTGGAGGATCCAATCATATCCTGGAGGATCCCACCATATCCTTGAGGATCCAATCACATTCTGGAGGATCCGACCATATCTGATTTATGCCTTATGGCCTCCATTCGAGGTATTTATCTCTAACACATACAACTTACTGGCAAATATTATTATCAGTGATCACCTACTAACTGTACCATGAAGACCGCAGTCAGAACTAGAACATACTGATCACTGAAGAATTCAAATCCGAAACTTTTAATTGCATGCTTGAAGACCTCCGCATCTGGAAAACCATCTAACTGAAAACAACACTGATGTCTGTTACGTTGTCCACTTAGACGCAAATAGACACTTGCCATGATCGTTTTGATGTTCTGAACTAATTTTTCTAGAAAACTCATTACATAATATCAATAGTAATTTCCCCTGCCTTTGTGCCGTAAATCTTGAAAGAAACAAACAAACAAATGAATAAATAATTGCTCAAGGTCACACGGAAATTGGCGAAAGCTGTTGTGGTGTCCCAGTTTTCACCCCCCCAGTTACATATAATACCTACTTAAGTGATTTCATATTTCAAAGGCAAAGTTAAAGGGGCACTTGGATGAAAACGCCCCATATTTTGAAAGTCCGAATAGTTCAAGTATTTGAGAATAATATGACTCAATCATGATTTATATGAAAACCAGATTGGCAAAACTTTTAGCCTTTGGGCCGCTCGCAGTTGAGAAATTTTGGATTAAAAACTAAAAGAACAATAGCGGTTGAGTAAATGACGTCATTTACTCACAATTTAGATGCTTAAAAATATATATAATTTTTATCCGCAAATTTTGACTGTGAAGAAAATATGTTGCTTGGCTACTATTGGGACCATATGCCATATAGATAAGTTTAACCAAGTTTCAAGGCATTTCCAATTTTCATCGACTTTCATCCAAGTGCCCCTTTAAATGAATAAAAAACATGCCAAAATATACGATCACTCACAGAAAACAAAGTTAACGAAAAGGAAAGAAAAAAGGCAATGAAGTGAAAAGGGAACCGGGGAAGGAAAGGGAAAGAGTTTGCTACTACGTTTGTGGACGACTCATCTGGCCATGCCCACACTAGTCCGTTTTCAAAACGCTCCGTTCCCGTGACACCACACCGTTGTCCACACACCTTTTCGTTCGTCCAAACTAAAACGATCAAACACGCAGATACGATAATAGGTATCATCTGCTCATGCGATTAACAGACGAAGACTAATAAGAATAATAATCAAGAACAACGTTTTATTTACAACTTTTTATGAGTTAATTCATTAACAGAACCTTTAATCGTGTAGATAACCCTTTGGCCATCTGCATGTTTGCACTTTCAAAATACAAGTGGTCAATATTGAGTTCGCCAGCTTAAAAAATAACTCAGTCAGTATCATACACTAAGTAAATATTTCTTTTCAGGATTTGTGGACTAAGACTAATACTTGGTTTTTCTTGTTTATTGGTTGGAAATAGTTTAGCAAACGTTTGCCTGTGAACATTGATCAGACCCAATTCTTCCAGGTTAGTTGTCCATCCTTTAAATATTAACGATACATTCATTTATGTTCTTAAATCAAAAAACACAATTTTAGATATTTTCGTTTTAATAAACTGTACATTTTGGTTACGTCAGCAACCGTAGGTCCCAAACGTGCGTGTTTTCTCCGACAGTAGGAAGATGAAAAGGGGCCGTGATACGCTAAGTCACAGGAGCCGGTGGTACGAAGCCTGAATAGCGCTATCCACCGGATAAATCCTTATCCAACGGATAAAACCTATACAAATTCTATACACTGGAATAACTCTTATCTGGTGGATACTTTATCCAGCCTTCGTACAACCAGCACCTGCAGCATAACATATCCGGCTGATCTCGCCTTCCCGAGCGAGCGCCGCAAGAGAAAGATACGTTTTTTTCGAAATTAAATAACTGCATGCAAAAACTTAGAGCAATAATATTTTGTTAACCCATAATAAGTTTCGTTTTGGCTCTAGTTTAGCAACTAAATTTGTGGTATTTTACATAGATGGCGATATTTGTTTTCTCGCTGCTTATGGTACAACTATCGTCTTTTTGTCTCTCTAAACTGAGGATAGCTTATACGATGTTTTAAAAGTCAGGTTTCTTTTCTTTTTCCATGAAAAAGTTGTCTGATCCTAGCTTTCTTTATCATTTATACACTGTGCTAAATAAACACACTAAATTGTAAAAATGTGTCGGGTTGAAAAGATTAAATCATTGAAGCTAAGTCCGAGGGTTATTCTGGGTAGTTAGTCGATTAGTATTCGTGGGCATTTTGAGTGTGTTCGGATACAAAGACTTTTATCAGCTGATTCTAACCCATCAATTAGCCTCATTAGCTGTTCAACCAGAACATTTCTACTGAATCTTTTCAACCCGCAATTTTTCAATATGGTGTATACGACTACGCTCATCTCGCTATGAGCATCCAATATATTTGATTTTTGTTATCAACTATCGAGTTGTGATTGTTCCACGCTGTGATACAACAGCTAGATAACTTTCTTGTCATATTGGTGTCAGGTTAGACATCCCGTCACGTTAGAATTATAACTTATTTCGATTTTGAGCCGCCAATACGGGTTTATATTGGCGGCTAGTTGGGAGAAAATATATTTTGTATTGGCCGTAGTCATGAAGCGACGAAGGCCAATACGGAATATATTCTCTTCCAACGCCGTCAATATAACCCGTATTGGCGACTCAAAATCACAATAAGTTTTGTATCGCGATTTTCCTATCGCCCGGCAATTCTAAGCCGACAATACGGGTTTATATTGGCGGCTCTCTCCCAATGAAACTTATAGGAGAATCACGATACATAAGCATAGTGCTAGCTTGAGTGGCTGTGGTTCGATGAGGGTGGGCTGCTATTTCTATGTTCAAAAAGTCTTTTGCTTGAGCACGTAACTCGTTTAGATGTGGCTACACACACAGCTACGCAGTCACGTGGTTGACTGAGAGGAGGGGCTTGATACCATTGGTTTGTTAGTGGATCATATCTGAGATAAAAGAAACATAACCATGTAAGCAGCAGTATCAAGTCATTCAGCATCAGGAACGCACTGCGCATGCTCGGTAGTTCGTCGTGTTTACAAAGAAAACCATTGGTTATATACTGGCGTTTAGTAAATCTCTAAAGTTAAGGCCGTTCGTGGAAAGTTAGTGCTTATTTTTTCCTCACACATTACTTTAGTTGTTTTCTTTCCCTGGTCAAATAATATGAGAGAAATTTGCATAATATAAGACCTGAAATCTCCAATGGTTTTCTTCGTAAACTCGTCTGTGAATTTTCTGTCGAACTTCCGAGCATGCGCAGTGCGTTTTTCATCCTTGTCGCTGAAAGGGTTCATTTGACTCGAAGCCCATAAGGGCGCGAAAAATCGTAATTTCTTTAGAATAAACAAATTAGTGGGACACTATTAGAAACCTTAGCAGCTTCCATAGTCTCTATAATAAAAAACCCCAGCATTTTCTGTGCTAGTGAACTAACACTAACAGTCCCACAGCGGGGTACTAGCCCAGTAGCAGATCCAGAACGATTTCAAGGGGGGTGACTTGTACCTATCAAGGCATTACATAGTGTCTTTTTTGGTCTTATCTTATCCTTTATTCTTATTATATTCAACTCCAAGGGAGGGTGAATAGTCACCCAATGCACCCCCCTGGATCCACCCTTGTAGCCAATGACTTTCAGTTGAGACTTACCTTTCAACTGACTGTAAATACATAGTCCCATCATATCCACCAATGGCATACACAAGACCATCCAAGACACCTACTCCACACCCACTGCGAGGGGTGCTCATCGAACAAACATCAAGCCATTCATTCTTAGCAGGATCGTAGCGTTCTACTGTATCATAGCGCTTACCATGATCACATCCTCCGATGGCATAAATATGCCCCCCAAGTGATGCGACGCCAACTTGTTTTCTAAAAAAAGAAACAAACGTTATGACACAGATCTATCACCCTCGCGGTCAACATGAATACAGCGGCTTTTGTATATAGGTAGGAAACATACGGTACTGACTTAAAAGCACGTACACGGTACGACATACCGTAACATTGAAATGGCTTCCCATAAGAATGGTTTTCATATGAGTGGGAAACATACGGTACTACTGACTTACAGCATGTACACGGTACGACGTGCCGTAACATTGAATTGGCTTCCTATTGTCTTCCAGTAAATTCATCCAATCATAACGCGTAGTTACATTTACGGTAAGATACGGTATGGCTACAGTACGGCTACGACTTTGCTGTATCGTTCCCCACTCATACGAAAACTGCTCTAATCTTGATAACTCCAACGTACAAGAAACTATTTTCGAAATTCCAAACTAAAGCTATGCTCCGTGCAGGGGCGGATACAGGGGGTGCGGTGTTGGGTGGAATCCACCCCCTCTTTAGAGGTGTTAATAAAAAATATAAATATTTTAAAGAAAATAAAACGACAAATGTGATTGCATCTCGTATCTAATTAAAAAATATATATCCCAATGCGTCAATAAACACCTGGCTTAGACGAATACCATTTCCGAACTCTGATAGTGAATAGATAAGATTATCCCCCCCCCCCCCCCCCGCCTTTGTAAAATCCTGGATCCGCCCCTGATCCGATCCTGGTTACAGACTCATAACTCAGGGTTAACCTCCCAGTTCAGCGACAATATATTAAAAAACACAAGCGTGTCTGAGTAATAGAGTATTACAGTTAAACAGTCTTATTAACGATAACATACATACCTAGCTGTACTCATAGGTGCAACAAATGACCATCTATTTGTTTCTGGGTCATATCGTTCCACTGTTTTAAGATTTGTACCATCAGATCCTCCAATTGCATAGATGTGATTGTCTAATACCACACAACCAACGCCAAACCGACACTGATTCATACGAGCTATCTCTGTCCATCGGCCTGTTTTAGGGTCATAATACTCTGCTGTGTTGAGCGGCATCGAGCCGTCAAAACCACCTGAAAACAAAGAACCATTGCAATAAATAACCATAGTAGGAATGCTTCAAGTAAATAAGACATCTAGTTATTGTTTACAGGGTTCGTGCCACATCTCCAAAACAAGATTCAAGGGCTTTTTAAGGACTTTTTTCAAGGTCCAACATGACGAGTAATTTTGTTTGGGAATTTTTTGTTAACAATCAGTAAAAACAGCGAAGTCATTATCAAAAGGTATTTAAGCTTGACTAACATCGTTGTTAAATGATGGAAATTAACAAACCAACCTTGTCGTTCTTGCAAGTGAATTGTGAACAAAAATTAGGTCAAAGATGATCATAATACTAGGTATAGAGGGCTTTTCAAGGGCTTTTCAAGGGCTTTTCAAGGGCTTTTCCAGGAGTATTCAACAACTTTTCTATTTTCAAGTGCTTTTCAAGTGCACTTAAAAATGAGTTTTGAATTCCAGGGCTTTTCAAGGATTTCAAGGAGTAGCACGAACCATGTGTTTCTATGTTTGGTTGTAAATCCTTATCTAGAATACTCAAGCACTCACCTATTGCATAAATCCTTCCATTGCCAGCAACTACCCCTACTCCATTACGGCTCGTTGCCATGGGAACAGATGGAACCCATACATTAGAAAACGGATCAAATCTTTCAACAGTGTCTAAGCGAGATGCATCGTCACTTCCCCCACATATATACAGGTATGGTCCAAGAGAACCTACATCAGCACCCCATCGACATATACTCATATCACCTGGAAAAAGAAATCACACAAGGCAAAGCATGAAACAAGTGTAATAGACTTTGAAAAATGCAACTTGACTGTAGAAACCTGAATGTACAACGTTCAAGAATTGAAAAGAATTTGTGACCACCATTGTATTGCATGCATACTTTTCTCGCCGAATCATCACTATAGTGCAAGAATATGAAGCACAAACTGTACAGAATTGTTCATTTTTTAGTTACAAGCATGAAAATTGGCAGAAAGATAGAAAATCACATGCTGAATTAGGTGTGATGCAGCACCACTCCAAAAAGCGATTACTTCCAGTTTTACAGCAGTAGAATAATATTCTCTTAAAGTGCACCTAATTCCTACAGGATGTTTTCGTGATTTGAAAACGTTTATAAAATAAATAAAAATGGCGTTTACCACCAGAAAAAGGGGGAGGGGGCAGCATTATTCATGCTCCACGAAGGACAGGACTAAGAGAGAAAAAGGGCACTTTGGGGGGAGGGGTCAGGAAGATTTTTTGCAGGTGAAAATCAAAATGCACCACCCCCCCTCCCTGTAAAAATTGCCTGGTCACCAAGGTAATCAATGACCCTACTATACCTATTGGTTTCCATTTGCCTTCTTTAGGGTCAAATTTTTCACCACTTTTGCTTGCTTCTCTCCTACTCATTCCTCCTATGGCATACAGCATCTTATTAACAGACAAGGGTCGTCTTGGCTGGATCCGTTCTTTTGCTATCTGGGATTTACGACGAGGCAGTAGAAGGCATGTTGTTGCCTCAAAAAGGAGATCACTAAGATGAAGAAAGCGGTATATGGTATATTATTGACTACTGACTTGTAGTTCCTGCAGGCAAGATGTCTTATTGTAAGGAAGAGGCTAAGAAATGCTGCAAATTACAAACTTTCTAACCTGCAAACCCTGTCATTTCTAATCAATTCTTCTGTAGCCACTCTGTCCATCAAAAACTCTGCAGACAGCAGAGGGAATCGCACATGTCTTATGACCTCCGAGACATATTCCTGAAATATAAGAATATTCCAAATTCCCTAAATGAGTGCAATAATTATTGTTCTTAATGTTAATATCAGATTAATAATGGGAGATGAAGGTAGCAAACTGATCTGTCTTTCAAGAATAATATTAAACTACTGGTCTTGGTCTAGCTAGGAATTGAATCATCACTGGATTATGGGAGTACTTTACCTGTCTGCCTTGGATATCATATTTGATCCATGCCATCACAGCCTCGAATACCCTCTCTTCTGAGTGAACACCAAGTTCATCTTCTAACACTAACCGTGCTAGTTGTTTAGCTGAAATGTCCATAAATTCTTCGCCCTGTACAACTTCTACAAAATGATTCCTGGCAAATAACTCAGATGTGCTCAAAAGCTCCCTGCAAGAATGAGCATCTGCCAATGCACAAATACCTACAAATCAGGGTTGAAAAAAATACTATCATACGTCTATTTCAATTAATGTTGATAACGGAAGATCGGAGCTGTTATATTTGTTTTATCATATGGAAAGAAAATATTCTTCCACTTCTTTGCAAAGTTTGCAGCAAGCGTGCAGATGGCATCTGCAACTGTGCTCTGTTCACTAATAAGGCACAGTACTCGACCAATCAGCATGCACATACTATCAAAACTATATAATAAACTGTAATATTTTCATTTTCAGTTGCATGAGATCTGACTGATGTACCATGTTCACATGAATAATTTGTTTGATTCAATATCCCTCACTGCATTTCATTATTATCAGAGGTTTTTTGAATATAATGTCAAACTTTATATAGTTCTACATGTGGATATCAAAGAAGCAACTTACCAATGCAGTTTTCTGGGCTTAGCTGTCGTTTAAGGAACTCACAACAAGCTTTTTTAACAGACTGCACTTGTAATAAGCAGGCAATATGTAAAAGATCCTGTACATTGAGTTCTGAAATCTCTATTTTTCCAGAGTAGAAAAAATCTACCATTTCTTCCATAGCAGATTCCTCTAGTTCTTGCAGTGTGACAGTACTCTGACGGCTCTCCAGTAGACCACCTGCACAGAAACAGAAAGGAATAGAGATTGAGTGTGATGTCAATCGTAAGGAAAACAAGAAATTCCAGGTCCATAACAAAAACCAGTTCTATAAAGATTTTGTTTAATACTTTTCTCATCATTACCAGATTTGTTGTAGAGAGTTCTAACTGTTTCAGGTGGAGGTTAAGTTAAATCAATGATAATATTTTTTTCGCTTTACTCTAGCAGTTTTTGCAAGGAGTTGGACCTGGTAATATGTTAGAACTTAAAAGCTGTATAAATATTTATGCAAGGCAAAGGAATAATTGAATAAAGAAATACAAGTTTAGTGATGTTATTTGATTAATGACTGATAAATCTGAACTTGTATGAGGTTTTCTGTTTTAAAGTGGTTCTCATATTTGTAAGCTGATGCATATTTATTATATTCATTGTTTTATTAATTTTACCAGTCACACTTTCTGTTATTGTTTTTTCATCTTTTGTACTATGCAAAGAGAAGTTATTGTTCAAAAACCTTTGTTTCATAACTATCTAAATTGCACCAAAAATGATTTTTTTTACCTAACAGTGCATGGTGTTTTCTAATGATTCATTCCATCTAAAGCAGCCCATATCAAAGTTATTAATACAGCTTAATACAGCTTAATACAATAAAACAAACATGATATCCTGCATACCTGTGAACATCGCCCTAAAGTATGGACTGTTTGATGCTAAAACAACCTTGTGAGCAGTGATTGACTTATTGCCCACCAGGAGCACCATGTCACAGAATTCCTCATGTTGCCTTAATACAAACAAGTTGTTGACAAAATCTCTACTATGTGCAACATCAGTGAACAGAAAGGGGTGACCATCCGAAGATTGGCTGTCATGTCTTTGATGTGACTTGTTTGAATCTAATGGAGATGTCTGGATCAGAACTTTAGCCATTATCTGAGGAAATAAAAAAAATCAGTTTATAGAATGCCCACCATATAAAATTCCAGAACATTTAGGCTCTCATAATAGGCTCAGATTTCCAGCCGTTGGGGTTTCATACGCGTCTGTGATACTCTCCCTTGTGACACGTCCAGGGGTAGCTAGAGTATCGCAGGTGCATACAAAACCCCGACAGCTAGATAGTAGGAAATGGGAGATCATCGAAGGTAAAATGGGTTTAACATCAATGCAAAAATGTCCAAGAAATGGTGAGAGTGCAGTAGGCATTTCATTAGTATTTAGTAAATAGTCTGCAGGGAGCCGATTCATAAGCTGTCTAAAAACTGAAATAATTCAGACCAAGGCTTTGAAATCTGTTTGAAGCACATTACCAAAGGCTGCAATTCCCTCTCAAAACGTCTTTTCCTAGCCAGTTTTAGAGTCTGGGAAAGGATAGCATAACGGAAATAGGTTTGGTGCTATTTATTAGGGGCACTTTAAAGTGTTGTGGCTGATGTTATAGAGACGTGCTGGTGGAATATGTTTATTTTGAGAGCCTCACTTTTGGTGCCATTAAGAGCTTAAATCCCAGTTGACACTCCAGGTAATGTGGCTGATGTTATTGCCGGTTTTCACATGACGTCATCAAAAACTCAAAATCTAAACTAAACATCGTATAAAGGTGTTCCTAAAATATGTTTTAGAAATCAGTGATATAAGTCACAGGAAAAATTTTCAAGACATTTTGATGTTTGGTTCCCGAGTTATGACGGTGCTGGTGGAATACGTTTATTTTGAGAACCTCACTTTTGGTGCCATTAAGAGCTTAAATCCCTGTTGACACTCCAGCTCAACCTAAACTGTTTAGGAATCTGTACCACTGTTCTTGTATTATACAAATACAATATATTAGAAACAAAAACTTAAAATGTCAACATTTTTCTGAAATGCTCTATCTGCAAGCTTAAGTTATGAGCACTTAGACTGAAAGTCTTACTGGCCCAGCTATCACAGGCTCCTTATTATCAAGTAATGATATATGAAACAGTACAAGGCAAAAAAGTGAAGAAATGTATTGAACAAATAAGTTCAAAGTATTCATTGACATTAATTTGTCACCTCAAGTGTATACACATAGATCAATAAATTCAGAGCAAAATAACAGAGTTTAGAATTATTATTTTCACAGTGCGGACACACTAACCGGGACCACTTGAAGAAAACTGACCAATCAGATAACACCTAGAAACAATGACATTCCAACTAAAACTGTCTGGGCCAATCAGCTTTAAGAATTCGCTACTGGTATTTTTACAAAGTTTTGGTCTAGAATTTACTTTATTATTGTTTTCAAGAAATTCAGGATTCTTTGAAGACAGGGGGACAGAAAATAATTCCTATATAAACTTGGGATAAGTAGACCTTCCACAACTGTGTTTTCAACAGAAATTACACTCATTTGCCATGCTATTTTGTGTTCTGCTGTACGTGTTTACCTAATTAATGAGAAATGGCGTGAGAATGTGATGATCTGATTGGCTAATACTGTTATCAGTTCAATCTCTGTCTAGTGGTCCCGGTTAGTGTGTCCACACTGTAAACAAGGCATCTTTGATTGTATGTAATATGTGTTAAACAAGGGTTAATTGGTTTTAAGTTGAAAGAAAATTCATTTACTAATATAATTATTATTATTATGGGATATAATCATAGGATCAAATAGCTTTTTGTTATATATTATTAGATATATAATTTTATCATAGTTAAATCACAGGTTTATCGAGCGTAATGTGTGTTAAATCATTTTATGTATTTTGCGCAATATAAGTTATCAAATTATCATTATTATCATAATTATTAATAACCAAGCAGGGAATTATTTTTCCCTCTATTTTTACAGTCATTACTATTCATTTGGCGGGGTGTTAAGAATGTTATAAGTGTTCCGCATCAGAAAGCAAAAGTTTGTGATTGTATTATGTTCTTCAAACATGTTCATCCATGTGGGATGCTAAAATTGATATACTCATATAACAATGCAAGCATGCTCCTTGAAGAAATGTCAGTTTCCATTATTTTTTTTATAATTTTTGAAAACTGTAGTAAAAATGATTTTTAGAAGTAATTAATAATATTCAAGTCTGTGTTGTATCGAGTATATAGATACTTGCCTATGGTTTGTATCTATATACTTCTCATCTTATAAATACTACGTATGGCAGGGGTTTTGATCATGTGATAAGTCCTTATATCTTAAAACAAGTTATCTCATGAATTCACCTGTGTTCTCAGCTATTTGGCAACTTTAGAAAAAACTGAATAATTGTGTTAATCTTTACTTTTCCTCAGCCCCCTATGTACAATCATAAAGTTTGGTGTTGAAGAGATTTCGAAGTCCCATGATGTATAAAGATCATGATAAATTTAGCAGGCCCTGGTCATAAATATTCTAGTTCTTGATTGGTTGCTAGAAAGGTGTTGCAACAAGTTTAAACAAGTTCTTATCAGCTATCAAACCTCTAAAAAGATTTGCAAACAAATTATGGGTTATTATCATGTCACATAAATTCCATATATCTTTCAAAATTATCAATCACCTTAAATTCATTTTAAAGAATCTGACAATAACATTAAATTAATAAAATGCTCAAATAAAGACAATAAAGATCAAAGAAAATGCTCCAATTCTTTTACAAATTCCCCCACAAAAGAAACGTGTCCCTGTGGTCTAATTACTGGGGCGTTAGGAGTTTATTTTGTCGGTAAAATCTCTTTGTAAAAGAAAATACAAAAGATTAACTAGGTAATACGTGGTCTTGAATAAGGATGTTCAATAGATAAAACGAATTTTCTTGAAAGAGCAGAGCAAACTGCACACTAGCTTAGTTTGTAAACATCCTATCCAGCCATTAGGTCCTAGCATCTTTCAATGGTAAAAACAAGACCACCTATGAAGTACTAAAAATCGCATTATTTGAGTGAACAAGAAGACTTTGAGGATAAAACGATTCTGATGGCCTGGTACGTCTTGTACTCCGACTGAAAACCTCTTTGTCACACAAAAATTAAATATGAGTATAAACTTAATTTGGAGTTGCCAACTCAGTCATGTCAGCGAGTACTGTGCTAGTAGATTCAGGAACTCTACCCTCTACCGTGGACTATTCGCCTGGTATCATACTTAAATTTAGCTTACGGTTCAAACTGAAGAAGAAATATTTCATTACTGAATTAAGGAATAAAGTTTTTGACGTTAAGAGATCGATCAAGAAGAGCAAAAACGTTAACACCAGTTACCGGGGTTATCTGTCATGGGAACAAACGAAATTCTCGAACTTGCTCATCAATGAACATACTTTGATAAACCTTCTATCAAGTCGTGAAACTAAAAGGAACGGTACTTACCAGACTAAGCGCTCCTAATACGGTGAGAGAGGTCGTTTTTCCATTGTAGAATCAGAGAAAAAGCAGTGAAAATATTGTCCTTGTTCTGGTTGTTTGCTCCTTCAGCTTCGCGGGAGGATTACTGTTCATGTGACGTCATTTATGATCACTCCCATATAAGGAAGAAACAGGAAGTGATAACTTCGGTAGGAGGGATAACTGTCATAGCACTTCCGTTGTTTTCCTTTCATCAAACCCGCCCAAAATGATTAAGAATAAGAAAAGCCCAACAGCGGCTTTCTATTCTGCCCGGCTAGGTAACGTTTCGTTTCAGATTCTCTGCTTTAAAGGAGAATCACAAAAGTATCACGCTTGATATATCATATAGACCCCTTGCAGCACATCGGAATGCAGCTCAATTTGGAGGGCAAAACAATGGGTTCCAATTCTCAGGAGATTAAAATTCTTTTGTTTTGTCCTCAAAATTGAGCTGTTCTGATGTCACATGCAAGGGGTCTATTGTATTGTCAAACCCTCTCTTGCAGGGATGGGGGGTGGAGTGCTACTTCCATGTAAAAAGGGTGGGAATGAGCGTTGAAAAAATAATTCTAACCCCTAAAAGAGATCCTAACTAAGAGAGAGAAATTTGTGTGTAGCGTTGGTTTTATTTTAGGCCTAACCAGGTGTCTGGTGCACGCGGGAACCGACCCATGACAGGAAGCTTCCATGATTAGCCAAGCGGCCCTAGCTCAAAGTCTCTTCCCAATAGAAAAACACACATTTCCAAAAATTTATAAAAAAAAGTTGAAGTATGCATGTTGTAAAAAAATTAATGTAAGATGAGGGTCCTGAGTCCCAGTCATGCAAAACTTTGGCAGGGGCCGCTCAAATTACAACAACCCTTTTTGTGCTAACTTTTTGGTACAGCTGGAAAAGATGCCACTTTGGAACACAAGACAAAAAATCATTGAGTTTATTGCAACACTGATATGAAAGTCTGATATATATCTGGTTTTATGCTGGTGGCTGGTCTGAGTGGTTTGTTTTTAGAGCCTGAATAAGTGTTAAAAATATATAGGCGGCAGACTAGTGTGGGCCGGGGGGCTAGAGTACCCCACTTAAGAGTTGGTGTTGGCTTTTTTTTAGCTGCTGCAATTTTGACATTTCTTTTGCTTCAGCAAATTATTTTGACGGTTGTTTTGTCTTTTTGGCAATTTTGTTGATTACAGCTGAACCCCCCCCCCCCCCCCCCCAGTTCTCATGTCCTTCCGCTGTCTTTGAAATAGTAAGCCCTTCCCCAGATCTGAAAATAATTAATAGCCCCTCAATTGAGTACTGAAGTGTAATGTCACCATCAAATTTAAAATTTAATTGTAATTCAAAACATTGCCTACATTTCTGCCAACTATGCGAGGTATAAAAATGGAGATATCGGACATTTAAGCTCCAAAAAACCATATATACTTTTTTCTTTATTTTTAACTGGAGCTAATCACATAATTACCTCTGATAAACTAAACTATACCATGTTTTTACTTGCAGTTTTTGATTTTGTCAAAATCCTAAAGTTCTTAGGGAGCATTCATTTTTGAGGAGGGGGGGTGCCAGAGGAATTAGGGGGGGTCATTAAAAAATTACTAGATAAAAAGGGGGGGTCACATTTTTTTTGAATGTTGAACCAGGGGGGGTCATGAATAAACATACAGTGTTTTTTTTTTTTTAGTCTTTTTCTGGGGGGGGGGGTGGGGGGTTAGAAAATTTTTATATTTGGAAGTGGGGGGGGGGGAGGGGTTATCGAAATATTCAATTCCTTACCATGGGGGCTAGCATTTTTTTTCTATTTGATTCCTCCGCCTCCCCCCCCCCCCGCTCCTAAAAAATGAATGCTCCCTTAAAAAACATTTTGTGACGTCATCACTTCATTACTCTATTATACAATTTGCTTCATTATGATATTGACAAGAGGATGCTTTTAAATAAACAAATTTATTACGTTATTCATCACAATAATATACACATAAATCTTTATCTGAATTCAAATCATAATATAGTTATTTAATAAATATAGTTTCTTGATATTATCTTGAAAAAAATATATAATTGTACTAGATAAACATGTTGGAAGCCAGCAAATAACAGACCTTTTCAGCTTGGGCGTAATTTTTTTCTGTTTCAACCACATGTTATTCAGAGAGTAAGATTCTTTGTTTGAGTTGTATTCATATTAATTCATGTGTCTTCTCATGCACAACCATTTCACAAAGAAATAATATACTCTAGATCTAGGGAATGAGACGTGGTCTGAAACCTTTTGCACAAGCTAATTTAAGGTCTATTAAGCTTACAGTTTGGATTTAGTTTAAATAACATGTTTCAAACTTCAAATGATAATTATAGTTCATGACTGAACAATAAGTTATTTTTAAGATAAAATAAATTTGATATTAAATTAGATTTTAATCAATTTGGTTGATGATCGCATTTACATGTAATAGAACAGTGCATGGCCTAAACAGTAATAAAAACCCCAAAATGAGGATGATGAACTCCCCAATTAAAAAAATATCTAAATTAAGATAAATTCTTTTAATTTGTTTTTGAACACTTTTTTCTTTGGTTTGGTGGTTCAGCAGTAGAATCGGCCCCCTAACCAATAAATTTCAATTCCCCCTAGCAAAAATCCTGGATCTGTCCCTGAGAGCCCAGGGGCATAGCCAGGGGGGCCCCCTCCTTCACCCTGTTGGCCTTTAATGGTTGGCCATTCTTTTTGGTTGGCCGATTTTCTGGCTGTTTTAAAAAAAAATAATTTTTTTTTTGGTTGGCCGTTCTTTTGGTTCATCGTTTTTCGGTTCATGGTTCCTAAATTCGGGTTTTGCCCCCCGCCCATGGGGAAATCCTGGCTACACCCCTGGAACCCATTAATATACCCTGTGAAGCTTACAGTACTAAAAAGTACTAAATACTGCAGTCTACTGTTTCCTATTGATTATTATTTTGGTGCTTTAGTACAAATTATCAATAGTTTTTCCAAATATTTATTGTAAGTGTTATGCACTCTAGTCAAATACTAGTTTGCTCATGATCCATATATATTCTGATAGCATAATTTTTTAAACATAAACTTAATATATACATATATAATGGCAAACTTTTGAACTCTTTTTCAGGTGAATATATTATATACATTTCGGGGAAAAAATCCTTTTTCCATTGAAAATATTAATTTGTAGTATTTTGTGTTTTTCTTTCTTTTTTCCTAGAACTAGACCCCCAATTGGGGAAGAAAATTTATCAAAAGCTTATTAAATTGCTTAAATTAAAATAATGTAGGAGAATATCTTTTTTTTTTCTAGAGCTATAAATGCTATATAATTATATATATTAATATGTATATATATGTATATTTATCAATTGTGAAACTGTGAGCGTGTCTTGCAATTTGGTCTGAAATCAAATGAGTGATTACAAATTCCACAGGATTCCAATAATTGGAGTTTAAGAGTTGTTTTTTGTAGAGGGTTAAGGTTTAAGGGTATGAAAACAACCCGTTCAAACAACAGACATATACATTCTAATTGCAAAAAGGTTGTCATATAAAAATTTAAAAAATAGACTTTAGTTAGTTTATCATATGACCTGAGAAATGTCTGCAATCTGATTGGCTGTCAGAGGAGTGTAATTTCATCTTAAAGTGCCCCTAATAGATAGTACCAAACTGATTTCAAATTAACCTTTATGGTCTCAAAAACAAGTTTTTGTAAGATTTTACACGGTCGTTGTAATCTTGATTTTTTACGACGCTCTGAAGTTTCGAAAAAAGCTCCTGCCAGCTCTGATTAGCATAAAAAGACCATCGTTCAAAAATAACTCCTTGGAGCCACCTTAAAGCATTGTTTGCATGTGGTCTTGGTTTGTTACTTGTCACTTGTTGCTTTTGGCTGCAGCAACCTTTATTGAAATAGTTGTATATAAATCTTCAAAAAGTTTAGTATGTTGCAATATTATGCAATACCATTTTATTATGATTGCAGATAAACCAAGGCAATAAATAATCAAGATTTAACACTGTCTTTAAATTTTGTATATCATGGTACATCAAAATCATTCAATTGAAAATGTTCTTAGGTACAGAAGGCATCAAAATTAAAATAGTTTTTTTACGATAATATTGTACATTGATCAATAATAATTAAAACTGGAACCAGACCCTTTCAATTTGACTATTAATATTAACTAAAGGTGGATTTGGTGGTGCCATCTAGTATTTGAAAGTTAGATTGTTCCAAAGATAATTATTCACCTTAGTTTGATGGAAAATCTTCAGTTGATAATCATTACAATCTCTGAGTCAGTACAATGAAATAAAGTATTAATAAGCCTCTTAGTTTATAATCATAGCAGCTTCATAAAAGCCAGCAGAGCATTCAACAGTAGTGTTATTTACACACTTCCCCCACATCATGTGCCCAATCATATCCCTTACAACTGGAAATGAATGCACATATATCAATCAAAACTGCAGTGGAAAGTCAAAATTATGTCAAACTTAAATGACACCTCTTATAAATTAGTAACCTGAAACCAATGAATTTAGAAGCAAGGTATCCTAAAGTGCACTTAACCCCTGATACAATACTTTTAGTAAAATTGTCAGCAAGATTATTTTAAGTTCTGAAGGTTTTATACTTTCAATATATGAATTGACCATGATGTCATACCCACTTTTATTACAAATCTTAACTCGCTCATGCAAAAAGTATGTAAGAAAGCTTCATTATAAAATTATTATACTCATGGCTTCCACAATGATTATAATGAATTTGGTGTCTCATCATGACCAAGAGTGTTTACAGAATTTTTCATAAGTCTGCAACCTAACCGACTCCAGGCATTTGGCATTTTGGCTTGTCAATTTAACTATATGATGGGCTGAGTTCATTCCCATGGCCATTGTATGTGATAAAGAAATTCCCATGTGAAAATTGCTGTCAAGAAAATCCAGCAACTCTACAGCCATTTTGATTGGGATTTTCTTTATCACTTGCAATTGAAATGAACTCAGCCCAACATACTTTGATTGACTGAAGCCAAAACACCAGATGCCTGGAGTCCATTAGGTCACAGAATTATGAAATCATTACAGTCAAGTAAAACAAATATACCCAAATGACTGCTATGACATCAACTCTCATTAATGATGAAGAAATATTTTACCAATCAACTATTCACTTCTAATCAATCTTTGATTTATTCATTATGCTTCTTCCATTTAATTTTTCCTAATAATTAATTGTTACCCAATTGCTATAAAAAAATAGCATGAAAGAAGCACAAAGAATGAATCGTAGATGAAACCGATGTACGATGAACACTTCATGTACTAGGGTCAATACTGAAAGTACTGTATTAGGGGGTTAGGTGCACTTTAATTTTCGCAAAGCCATTAATATTGCAGCCCATACTCTAGAGTCAGGTTTAAGATTCACAATTCTTGAACTATTAAGAAAAATAGAAATAGAAACACCCCAATGTATGGTACTTATGATGAATCCTTACTTTTGCCTCTGCTTCCAAGAAGAAATGAGAAAAGCATTGGGGAACGTAATCTCTTTTTGGCCTTTACATTATCAGGACTGGTTGATTTCAACCCGACCAACTTGTCTTTCTCCATCTCTTTCACTAGGGCCAGTCTACTAGTTGCTTCAGCGTCAATCACTGAATAACTTCCATAACGATCAAAGTGAGGTGTTTTAATGTTTTTACAAGTAGGAGTGTTAAAATTGTCTTCTTCATCTTCTGTAAGAGAAATCTGCCTTCTTAAACTTGATGTCCTTGATGAAAAATCACTCTCTGTAAAAGACGCACTTTCATTGTTTGAAGTGCAAAGTGATGAGCTATCCGGCATAGAATGAAACCCTGAGGACATTGATACTCCATCAGGTTGGGTACCATATTGACCACTTTCAGCAGATGTGGATTTTTCTGAATTAATGCTTAGGTTGAAATCAGGTATGTTTGAGTATAAAGGAGAGCAAGGAGAAATGGTATGTCGTCTTGAGGCAGGAGCATGCCTAGCTCTATATAAGCCTGGTGTTCCTGGACAGGAGAGAGAATGTGAAGAATTTCCATCCGTTGCAGATTTACTTTGGCTGGTTGTAAATTCAGTTTGGTTGTCATTTAAATCATGATGGAATGGAGCAATGTCTTTAGGTGGAAGAGGTGAAACACGTGTTAATATGGATGACGAGTGTGACCTCCGCCTTGGATTACTTGAACTATGAGTTTTCCTTCCTTTAGTATGAATACTCAATTCCTTACTCCTTAAACCTAATACATTTTTAAAGAATCCCATTAACTTTGAAGGTGTACTTTTCAATAAATCATCAGTTTCAGAATGAAAAAGCTTATAACGTCCAGATATCCAAGACATCCTTCGCTTATTCTCACTGTTGCTTCTCCGTCTATGGCCATGTTCATGTATGTTTTCATTGCATCCAGGAGACAACAATGAAGAACTTGATGAGCTAGTACTAGAGCTCAAATGAATACTATTGACACTGGTGGTATCTCTAGTATGTGATTCAATATCATCTTCACCAAGTAAAGGTTCAAGGGGAACGGCTGGTCTCTGAGGATAATCAATCAGAATCACCTCAAGATGCTTGACTGTTGCTGCAAAACTTGGACGAGTTTGAGGTTCCATTTGGCAGCAACAAACAGCTGCATGTAAAAACTCTATTGGACAATCTCCTACCATTGTTTGGAACTTTTCAACATCAAGTCCAAAAGCCTAAAATTTGTTCAGATTAAAAAAAATACAATTCTTGACTAACATATACAATCATATATATTTAATTATACTCAAGAATTTTGGTTTATTCCAAAAACATCTATGAATCATTGTCTATTTCCTCCTTATATTACAGTGAGGGGCACTCGAACCATGAACACTTTTGACTAGTTTTTTTGGCATTTGTTAATCGTCCAATCAGAAGCCAGATTCACAACAAGGCTCCGACATTATGTTTAGGTTAATTAGCGAACTAAACATAATATCAGAGTCTAGATATGAATCTGGTTTCTGATTGGACAATGATAAAGTGTTCATGGTTTTGAGCGCCTGCACTGTAATACCCAAGGGTTTTTAAGACATATTAAAGAAACTGTTTGATAATAATAATAATAATAATAATAATGATAATAATAATAATAATAATAATAATAATAATAATAATAATAATAATTATTGGAGGTGCTAATCATCCTTGTTTGCAGCTGAAGAGCTGAATTGCGAAGGACGCAGCTCAGTGTGGTCGAGTCGAAGGCATACGAAGGCGCCTTCGGCAGCCGCCATACGAGTCATGTCTCATGTCTGATTGTAATCTCCCTCAGACTCATCCAGGCCTATGAGGAATTCCAGTGAGAATCATATGGAAATTTTCAGAAATAATTAGATTGCATGAAACAAAGACTGCTCTCTGGCATGATTCATTCTCTGCAATTCTTAATAACTCCCTTGGAAGTAAGCTCAAAACAAATGAAATCTCCTCAGTCTCTGCTTTTCTTGTTTGAGTTTGATAGTCTTTTAAAATAGGACTGATCTTAACCCCTTTTGGGAATTTCTAGCAATAAGCTGATATCTATGCAATGATTAGGGTAAGTGTTTCTTGCAGTTAACTAGGGATGTTGTCAATGACTTGAAGGCAAAGAATTTGAACATAAAATACATTGAATGAAACTGTGCTTGCTGGCATGCAAGATTATTACTTTTCCAATTAGAGAGATGGGACAACTGGGCACAATTATATAATACGGGTTAACACATTTTATGTCAAATTTAAACCCTTATATTAAATACCAGCTCCACATACCCCAGTTCTTGGCAGTTCATCAGGATCTGCTTGTACCCGACCAATAATCTCACACATTATTATGCCATATGAAAAAACATCAGCCTGTAAGAGAATTGAAACAATTAAGAACACTAAGAAACAAACATTTTTGATTCATATAATCATGCAAGTTCTGCATACATGTTAAAAATCTCCCCCCCCCCCTCCCCCAATCACCCTGGGCTAGAACAGTTACTGAAAATCAGCATTTAAAAGTGAAATTTTCAATTATAATCTTTTACAATAAAGTCCAATCTGCTTCAAATTCATTCATAAGATATCTCAACTTTTCTGTCACTAAACATCAATAATAAGGATGTTTATGTATGTAGTGCTAAATTAAAAATCTGAGACACAATTTTGTAAGCCATGTTGGCTGTAACAATAGATTTCTCCGTGTGTGGCCTTGTGTTCAAGTGTTTCATGACAAGGTTATATACGCATGGTTAAACAAAGGTTTTTATTCTCATGGACCAAAACATGGAGCTGTGTCATAAAGGTCCGTATATATGCCGATTGTCTAACAGAAAAATGTAATCTCTTTACTTTAAAGGGAGTGAGATGTAGCAGGAGTTCAGGGAGCTGAATGTTGTCATTAAAAAAAGTGATTAAATTTCAAAACTAAAGAGTAAAAAACTTTGTTTAGTGACCTTTCAGGAAATGTATACTTTATTAGGATTCTGTTGGAAATTAAGGGTGTAAATGTGGTTTTAAAAAACTTGCTCATTTGTGTTCCTTGATGCCTTAATTACAAGCTTAGGGATTCCTTCATGACCTAAGTAAAACCTGTTTTGTCTAGTCCCATGTAATAACAACCATAAGTTTATGTTGCCTTCAACAAATTTTAATGTATTTAGCAAACAAACATGATTTTATAATACCTTATTATCATATGTCTCTCCTCTGAGTAGTTCTGGAGCCATATTGTAAGGTGTTCCCACCACTGATTGTTCAGTTGGGCTAAAAATAGAACAGGGCATTAACTCAAAATAGTATCCATATTTGTGCTATAGATATAATATTTTTAAGAGGAAGTAGTAAATGTATTATAAATAATGTATAAAATAATAAACAAAAATCATCTTTGTTTTCAAAAGGGTTTTACTTTTTAAAATTAAAAAAAATTCAACTTTCTTTTCTTATTTAAAGGTCCAAAACTTCTACAAGAAAAGTAGAAAAGTTACCAAAAAAAGCATGTCTGTCTCTCACAGTGTTGCTGGGGGGGGGGGGGGGGAGGGTTGTGGGGCTGGGGGGAAGGCTTGATCCCCCCAGTTTTCCCCTAAAAGTAAAGCAACTATGGAATTAAATTTTTATTTTCATTATTCCATACCAATGGAAATATGGCTCAAATGATTTTCAATTACACCTAGCTCATAAAGTTGAAAATCTATTAACTGTTATATTTTTTTTGCAATTACAAGTCTTATTATAAGTTAAATAAATGGAAAAAATGATTTCTGAAACAAAACTAGAAACATTTATATTACCTCTTTCTTTATTTTCTTGTTTGATAGAGAGGAATTCAAAACAATGGCATAATACTAGCATAAACAACAAGTTAGCAGACAGGATCGGATATATGCTTGATCGCTTCTTTTCACAACATTAATTATCTTGATCAAGATAACAGGATATGGCTCATTTAACATTAACATTAAACAAAAATTACTGGTAAGACAAAGCAAAATTACAAATAATAATATTGTGAAACGATATTGAAATTTTCAAAAAAGACAAATTCTTACATTCAGGTAAAGCAAAATACCGTTTAGGACAAATCTTTTCCACATCTCAAAGTCTTAATTACTGTATTTTTAAGAATAATTTATATCATATATTTCTTTTATTTTTCTCGTCTCTAAATATCATGATATTATTTTGAAAAAATAAGTTCAAAGTTAAATTCAGATGCATATTCCAGTTTAGAGAAATTGAGCAAAATTAATTCTGGCCTAATGAATCGATATAATTGAGAATCGAAATTAATCCATAGAAATTAGTTATTTGTATCCGAAAGAAATAAAAATCAATAAAACTATGTGTTGTGAGTAATCGATAATTAGCAATTCTTCGCATAACAGATCATGTTTTTTTTTAAATATTATATTTTATTCATTTTCTTATATTAAGAATAAACTTAGAATGCTGTTGTGAACATCGTTTCTCATGAATTATTCCCTCAGCTATCAAGCATTTTCACAAGACAAGTCCACAGCAGGTATATTTTGCTTTCTCATGAACCTTGACTCTCTCAAATACATTTGAAGGTTTGACTTTACTGAATATAGAAATTTCTCATAACTGTGTCAGTTTAGTGTAAATTTTTCTGAGGTCGCAACCACAAACACAGTTTCATCAAGCCGCTTCACATCCTTACCAATCTATAAAAGTCTAGGAAGTTTGAGTCATGATTAAACGATAAAAATCGATAACTTTAATCATGAAAAAGCTGTGATATCAATTTTTATTCATTGATCGATACAATCGATATTGATTAATCAGGCATTATCCATTGGTACTAATTAGTTTTCCGATATCTATTTTTATAGATTAATCAAGATGGGAATTAATTACTGGAGGTGTTAGTCTAGCATTGCCTAACAAACATATAACATTACTACTTATATTTGGAATCATTAATGCTATACGTAATAGCTAAGGGCACTACCACTTGCACAGAATATCTTACAAACATTACTGAATGAATTATATTTACAACTACAGTTTATATTAATTTTTGGAAAACTAGCACTCGCTATTATAACGCTAATGAAGGATAAAGGTTCAACTCAATATTGACATAGTCTAGATTGCCGCTGGCAATGAGGAAATAAACTTGGAACCAAAAATAGAAAGTTTATGACAAGCAATAACAATAGCAGTCATGTTAGTGACTTAGTAAAAAAATAAAGAATAAAAGATGGAACTCAAGTTGCATCTTTCTTTTGTTTCTAACTTTAGTGGTTATTATAAATTTTTAATGTTGTTTCACATTATCACCTCAGGGTCACAGAAGTATGAAAGACAACAAAGAAAAATTTATAATTCCAAATACTATGTATTGAATCTCCACTGATCTTCCGTATAGAAGCCTATGTGAAAATCATTTGAATTTGACTGTCAGCGAATATTGTACAGGGTAACCCCCCCCCCCCACCCCCCAGTATTGATGGACATTTGTTGCGATAGACGTTTGTTATTCATTTACGGTTGAGTGGTTGGTTGATCAGGAGTTTGACTTCATTTGTAGTCCTAGCTGTTGGAGGTCCAGCAACCTTGCAAAGCATTTAAATCACCAATTATGTAGTTTGCAAGTTTTTTTCTACATAGAATAACATTTTTCTACATGAAAGAGTACAAACTTACTTGTTATCTGATAGATAGGTTGCCAAGCCTAAGTCTGCAATAACAGCATATTTTGCTCCATTGGCAATTTTAATTAAACAGTTCTAAAAGAAACAAGAATCATTGCGATAATCCTTTATTTACAACCAAGATCCCATGACACGAATTCTCTTCCAAATGAAGAATAGCTTAGCAAACAAGGAAATAACACTAGAATTATAGAAGTTATGTGCATACCTTAGAAGCAAGGTCTCTGTGGATTATTCTCTTATTGTGCAAGTAGCTCATTCCATCTGCTATATCCCGAGCAAGATAAACCCTAGTTCCCCAGTCTAGCACTTCATCGTGGTTCATTAATAGTTCCTCAAGATTTCCGCCGTTGATGTACTACATCAAAATGAAAGGGAAACATTTAAAACCACATCAAAAGTTCGGTCAACTCGTGCAACTCAGCACACAAAAACCAAACACGCATTTCTCGAGTGACTTTTTCTTATTAAAACGCGAAAAAATACCTCAATTAAAAGATGCGTTTTGCCCTCTTCATTTTCTATACAAATTCCCAGAAACCTGTCGAAAATAATAGGAAAAAATGGTGAAACAGTGGTTGATAAGAAAGATCGCACAAGGAAATCAGCTACGTACTAACCTGATCACATTTGGATGACACATTCGACTCAAGATGGCTGCTTCACTCATCATGTCATTTTCACGTAAAATCCTATCCTGAATAGAAAGCTTGTCCTTTTTCAAAACCATCATTCTTTCTGTACGTTTGTGATAGGCCTGAAAGGCACAGAGAACAGAAATCAACGATTAATTGTACACAGTACACAGTAAAACGTCACCAACTTTTTCATACGAATTAGTTAGAAAAATGACCGCAAAGCTACTTGAATAAATACATTATTCGTCTTTGCTGTTGATGAAAAATATATCCAATTATATACCAAACTTACCTTGTATATATCTCCAAAGAACCCACTAGCAAGAAAGGTAAGATTTAATTCGTCTAAATGATAAACGAAGGACTTATCTATATCGAAAGGCAACGTCTTGACGACCGAGTCGATCATTCTGTCATTGGCTTGAGGTCGCTCTCCTCCGAGCTCTGAAGAAGATATATTTATATCCCTTACATTAGAACCCTCCATGAAGAGAACCATACGTAGTTGTTTGTCAGGAGAGCGGTGAGTTTAAACATAGAGTATACTAACATATCTCTTCTTGTTCAGAAGGTCAGATAGCAGATAGATAGCAGGGGACCAGCTACCGGAAGACTCCTTCTCTCATAACACACGTGCGCAATGAACCATGGGTAACCGTGTGGGATCCTGCACTGTGATTGGCTACGATGCAGCTATGCGTGTCATGTAAAACATTTTTGACTTGTCAAATGTCACGTAATCACGTAATAACAAAGTTTTCTTCATAAGTTGCACGAAAGAATTTCAAGTATTGCTAAGATGAGGTTTTTTTAACATAACATTCCACTTAATCTTGAAATCAGTTCCTTTAGAAAATTTATAATTGATTGGGTCCTATTCAATATTATCACCTTTTCAGAAACTTCAAGATTATAATCAATGGAAGAAAATTATTAAGCTCATATTCTAAAGTTTAAATTAGGGATATTTAAATTATTGAAGTCTAGCAAAAAAATTGTGAACAAAGTTCACTAATTCATTTGCCCTAAACATCAAATGAGTAAAGAAACCAAACCAAAAACCAAACCAGTAAGGAATGGGTAAAAGAAATTATTCCAATTTTTTAACATTTTGAGTATAATTACTTTTATTTTCGAAAGTGCTAGAAACATTTTCATGCAGCTTTGTTTACAAGGGAACGTCATGGATGGAGCAGTTTCACAACCAAAAAAGTCAATCATAAATTAACCTCCTACTGGCTGTGAGAAAGCCAAGTTCAAAGTTTTGAGAGCTATAGGTCCATGCGGCAAATCTTAACATAGACTTTAAAAATATATAATCTGTTACAGATGGACTGGCTACTTTTTGAAAAAAATTTAAACTTTTTTTTTTAAAACTATGATTTTTGTAATATAATTTAATGCTGATTCCAAATATGGGGAAAAAAATGTGGTGTCTCAAGCTTGTATTCGAGATAATCAGCATTTAATGGATGCCTACGCGCGAGTTTTTGAAGCAAAACTTGCGCTACTATATATACCGGAAGTTTAAATACCAGAAGTAAAAAGTTACAACTCATAAAATAATAGTTATTTGCATTCGCAGACTATACAATTTAGTTGCTAAAATGCCGGCTAGTGAATCATTCTACGTTCTACATTCTAATCATTCATTCAAAGTCTCATAAAACCGAAAAAAATTCGTTTAAAAAGAGTTGACATAACTTATAAATTTAGGGTTTTTTTTCAAATAAACTTATGAAAAAGTATAGAGTCGATTTTTTTTCATGCGTTTAAAAAAAGTTTATATAACTTATATTTTTAGGGTTTTTTTCTTCAAATAAACTTACAAAAAGTATAGAGTCGATCCCGTGCAAAATTTGAGGGTACACGAAGTTCAAAACGTATCCGTCCTCCGTCCGTACAATTAGTTCACGCGCACTGAATATTGATATATTTCAGGTAGTAATTTAAAATAAGAATGTCATATTAACCGTTCATAGGGTTCATTGTTTGTGATTGTTTTTCAAAGCTGACACAGATTCGTTATTGGATCGATATCAGTAAAGCAACAAAGTTTCTTGGAGAAGATATCAGGAGTGTGAGCAGCACTTAGCAGAGATCAGACTACACTGTAGCCAGGCATTTTGAGCATTATCTGTTGAATTTTATTAAAAATCCTGACAATACGCTATTGAAAAAAGTACACATCCTTGGTGATAAAATAATTGAACCTACTTTGGTTAATTAGCTCAAGGAAATTAAAGCAAATTAAAGCTCCATCAAGACCTTTTTTATTTAGGGACGGACCATTAAGTGTAGCCTGCGTGCAGCCGAACGAAAACCCAGGTTATGTTATGTTATGCAACATCACACTAAAATATAAAAATTTGAACATCTGTTTTATTATTGTTATGTAATTTGTATTATTCTTGTAAATTAAGCGGAAAATCGAGATTTTCTCTGATTTTGCTGCTGAAATAGTACTGTAATCATAATGTTGCAAGCAATGTTGCACCGTGTATCTGAGCCTTTAGATAATTGATGGGGGGTTGCAGGAATTTTAGTTGCATGATATTTATTTTTTTTATCCCACCCCCTGCACGTTATTATTTTTGAACATCATGACCTTGCACGATATTAAAAAAAAAAAAAAAAAAAGTATGGAATGAGTAATATTATTAATCATCCAGAGGGAAAATTACTGATTGATCGATCAAGGAGGGCTTTTAGGCAACATTTGATGTCTAAGTTGACTGAACATGTAAAAAAAATCAATATGTAAAATTATAATTTATTTAACTGGCTTCTCGGAACCACTCTTACCACTGAAAGAGACGATAACTACTACTATTTCAGCCATTCAAAACTGCCACAACTGCCATTGAAAACCGCCAAAAGCGGGGGAACGCAGTGGGGTTTGGGGGCATGCCCCCCCCCCCCCCCCCCCCCCGAAAAAAATTGAAAATTGAAGCCCTCGGAAATGCGTTTTCCTCTGATTTGAGGGTCATTCGCAACCCCCTCCCCTCCCCCATCAACTATCTAATGGTCCGTCCCTTAGACCAAGCTGTGATATCCATTAGTCTAAATACAAGTTGATGTTTTCGCGACTAGCTTCGACGATCGCATTTTCTTTTTTTGCTTGCCTCCCTCGTGACTGTGTGTGAATCTCAAGGCTCGTTTACACTACAACTTTGTCGCGCAACTTCGGCGGCGATTTCTATGGCGATCTTATCGCAACCCAAAATCGCGGCGATTTTACGGCGACAGATCGCAGCTAAGTCGCAACTCGCGGCGATTTTCACTTGGAAAATACCAAAAATGCTACCATCTATACCTGCCCCTTGCAGAGAGAAAAACAATGACAATTTCGAACATGAAAGAGTAAATCTGGCAGTGGAAAATGACCACCACTGATAAAAGAAACAGTTTTAAAAGAGGAAAAGTATTTTATCCGATGGCCGTGGCATGATAAAGGGCACGGCTTTTTAACAAATATCGCAGCAAGTTTGCAATAAAACCGTCGGATGTTTACACTTGCGATCGAGATTGCAATAAAATCACCGTTGAAATCGCTGCTCAAGTCGCGCGACAAAATTGCTAGTGTATACCCCCTTATTCACCGAAGGCGCGAAGGCGAAGTGAATATTTAGTAATTAAATATTTACCGAGGCGTAGAAAAGCCCCCACAATTTTTGCTAATATCCATAAAATTTTCCAATCTAAGCCACCACCCCACCCCCTACTCTTCTTCTTCTTCTTCTTCTTCCTTTTCTTCTTCCTCACTTCTTTTATGGTTCAGTCATGCACCTGGACGGCAAGGCTTTAATCGGCGAATCGAAGCTATACTGAAAGTCAGCACGAAGCAGTAAACACTACAGCAAGAGCGTACAAAGAATTGTTCTGATAATCAGTCACTACTAAACGGTCTTCGCTCGGACTCCACATACATCTCACAGCAGCGTGAATGCCATTGTCCTTTACAGCTCCAATAAACACCAAACAGACAAACTTTTTCTGTTCATCTTCACTGACGAGATTTGTAGAATGTAAGTATTCGGTTATCTCCTCGCTGATAGTTGAGTTTAACTGGCTGCAGATTTCAGGACAATATTCCGTCAGGTTTCCCAAGTTTTTTTCCATAGCTAGTCGCATTCTTTGTCTTACTTCGTGTTCTCTGTAATCGTGAGGTTTCGGAACCCCATGGTTAGCCTTCTTAAGCTTTACGGATTTGTTTTGAGAATTAATTCTCATGTCCTTGGCTTTTTTCATTAATGAAAAAGACTCTGCTTCTCGCCTCAGTACGGCTTCAGGTGCTGAGCAACGCCGTAACCCTAGAGGATACATTCTTGATTTTAGTACGGGAAATTGATTGCAGCTAAGAGGTGATGCGAAAATACCGTTTTCTTCTTGAATCGCCGGGGTAGTTGTGTAAGGAGCACCAGCTTCAGCTCCCTTGGGCCAGAAACTAAACTTGCTTCTTAGTTGTAGTCGAGGCGATCTTGGTGTTTTAAACTTTTTCTCACTGGAGTTCAGAAAAGCCTTAAGTCTTTGGTAAACGTCTTCTTCATTTTCGTCGTCATCTTGAATTGACGTTTCAGAAGGCAGTTTGAATCGAGGCTTCGTAACTCCTTGAATGTTCTCTTCGCTGTTCGCCAACACTGGTTTTAACTGCTCGCCACTGTCATTCATTCGCTTCAAGGCAGCTTTCACTTTACGCCAGTTTTTTCTTCCCTTCGAGTGTCCAAATTCCGGGATTTCCTGATCAGATATCGCAGACTTACAATTCGTAGCTAAAGCTGGCACTATTTTCATTGTCTCTGTTACTGCAGTGTCTCTTGGATTTACACTCAAAAGTAATTTTTTGCGAAAACCCATTTTCGGTGAAACACTTCCAGGATTTTCAAGGTTTTCAAATTTTTGGTTCAACTCGTCCTGCAGGTCGCCATTGCTCTCTTCCACGGAAGGCGAAACGTTTTTACATTGGTGTTTTGCATTCTTTTTACGCAGGAATTTCGGAGAATATTTGATAATGTCAAGTATTCTCATGGACTCCTGTTTTGCGCTGTTATTTCGATCATTTTTAAAAGGCTGACTGAAAACACCTCCCTCTTCAACCCAACCAGGTGTTAGAAAACTTTTTACAGCCGGAAAAACGTCTTGAGGGACGACTTCACTATGACCAAGAACCTCAGAAGAGCAGTAACCTTGAGCTTCTTGTGGGCTAACTTGTGTCTTATTGTCATTGCTCAAACATGGCTTTTCTTCATCAATGGATTTTAAGAGAAACAGTGGTGAAACTTCGATAACCAAATCACATTCCATCTTGCAATAAAAGTATTAATTGAGTGTCTGCGGACTGTGAAAAAAGTTCAATCACAAATTAATATACTATAAGGATTGATTAACTGAATAATCAGGACTAATTACTTCTAAACATTGACTAATTTGACCCTCATGTATTCTTCATTCTACAAACATACTATCACAAATTACACACAAAGTCAGTACACACAAAACAAGACATAAATCATCTCGACAATTTGCACATTTTGATCAGAAGAGCAACACAGGCTGACTTACCTTTAATAGAGAAAATATTTTGATTTCTGAATTACATTTGAAGCACGCGCGTAACCCTTTTTGCTCGGCAGTTTGGCTTATGTCAACTGAGTTACAGTTCCAAAGGATTACTATAGTAAGGAAAAGCAATGCCTATCAGTTCAAAGGCTGTTTTATCCTCTATCTCTAGCTGTTCCAAACTGTTCTTTCGACCTTATTATTATCGAATAAAGAGGGAAGACCGAGATACGTGTTGAGCTCAGCTCTATTTGTAAGTCAATGTGTTCTCTTAACAATACCACATTGAATGGTTTGATAAAGGAATTTGAATAATTAACATGTTAGACAAATAAATACAACCATGGGTGTTTGAAAAGGGATCATGAATGTTACATGTACATTCGAAAGAATAATTAGGGACACTTAAGTACTAACCTATGCCAAAACCATAAAATGAAAAGCAACCAACTCAAACTCAAGCTCACCCACCTTAACTATCATTTAAAAAAAAAATTGGTTTATGAATCGTTATTTCTTATTTACGGAGCACCTCATTGAAATTCCATAACAAATACATTCATACAGAACTATCTTAGTATGTTGCATTTCTAAAGTCAAGTCTAACTCAAAAAGCCTTTCATCTGGGATGCGCTAAGCGCGTTCAAATGTAGGTCAAGGTCTGGGATGCGCTTAGCGCGGTCTAGCATAGGCAAAGGCCTACCGCTCCTCCATTTGAAATTCGCTAAGAGCGGTCAAATGTAGCGGTAAAAGGTCTAACACTCCTCCATCCGATGGAGATGTGCTAAGCGCGGTCTAGTGCAGGTCAAGGACTAACGCTGCCCCATGTAGGATGTGCTAAGCGCATGCAGTCTAGTGTAGAACAAGATCTAACACTCCTCCATCAGCGATGCGCTAAGCGCGGTTCAGCGCGTAGCTCATACTCTAACGCTCCTTCATCTGGGATGGCGTTAAGTGTGGACAAGCTCTAACTTAACGATCCTCCAACTGGGATGCGCTAAGCGCAGTCAAGAATAGGTCAAGGTGTAACGCCCCTCCATCTGGGATGCTAAGCGCGGTTCAGCGTAGCTCATCATCTAATGCTCCTCGATCTATATGGGATGCGCTAAGCGTGGTCCAGTGTAGGTCCAGTCACTTTAGTTTCCTTAAAAAAACAGTGGTGTATTCTGCTAATGCGTCGCCTCTCACCAATGCGGCCCGGGTTCGAGTCAAGCCGGGATCGTTGTCGTATGTGAGTAAAATTGCTTGTTAGTTCTCTGCTGTGCTTCGAGGTTTTTCACATATTTGGAGCCTAGCTCTGCTGTGATTGTCGCACGCTGTGATACAACCACCAAAGGTAATGAATAAAATAGAATTTCGATAAAAATCCAAAAATCCAAATATAGAAAACTATAGAAATGATCTATGGAGCTTTTTCCAGCCCCGTTACATTGTATATTAAATGTCAAGGTTTTGGGACCTTCCTTTGTTTCACCGATTTTTTTAAAATCCCTCCTCCCTCACCTACATGCACACATACATCATCTCGAATACCTGCTGAAAAAACGGTCTCACTCGCTGGTTTCCATAACCCAATGTAGCCCCCTCTTACTCTTGAAAGACAAAAGGTTTCTGAAAACACCCCAATCTATCACGGCCTCACTCATCTTGCCTCCTGTTATAAAATATGAACGGCCCTATATGTTCAAAGCTGTTCTAACACAATACAATATTTTATTTTAAAACACTGTCCAATAGGGAAATATAATATATTATAAATATAAAATATATCAAATACTTATAACTTATTGCGATTTTGAGCCGCCAATACGGGTTTATATTGGCGGCTAGTTGGGAGAAAATATATTCCGTATTGGCCGCAGACACGAAGCAACGAATATATTTTCTTCCAACGCCATCAATATAACCCGTATTGGCGGCTCAAAATCGCAATAAGTTTTGTACCGAGATTCTCCTATCGCGCAGTAATTCTAAGCCGACAATACGGGTTTATATTGGTGGCTCTCTCCCAATCCAACTTATAGGAGAATCGCGATACCCCGGGGGGGGGGGGGGGGGTACTACCACCCCAACCTGGGTGGGGGTGTACCGCCAGGTCCTCAAAACCCTGACCCTATCCCAGACCTAGAATTTTGATTTCATATACCCTACCCCAGACTAAACCTACATTTTGTTAACATGCAAAAAACGGTTATTCAATAGATTTCAATAACTATTTGGCAATTGCTTAATTGAATTTAAATCGTTTTTTTTTTGTGCCGGCAGAAAACGTAGCCTACCAGGCTAAAACAACTAAAACATAACCCTAACACAGAAAAATTGTCAAAAAGATACCCTATCCCAGACAAAAACCTTACCCTTCCCCAGACAAATTGTAATAAAATGATACCCTACCCCAGACCTAAAAGCCAAAAAACCATACCCTATCGGGCGGCACATACCCGTATAGCAAATATAGGGGAGTACCCCCCCCCCCCCCCCCGGGCGCGATACCATGCCATAGCTAGGTATAGGATGTAGAAAGATATAAACATCATTATATTTCCTTTAGCTAATTGTGTAGTTCAGCCTTGTTATGGTTGTTACAATTAGCATGTGCTTTAAAATAAGGAACATAAAAATGTATAATGTATTATAAATTATATATATAGCAAGGATCACTTAAAATGTACACTGTAATTTAGATTTTTCTTCATAAAGATCATGATAAAAGTTTTCTATGTCTTTTAATATGATGTCGGGATCTGAAATGACCTGTTCATCTTTAGATATAAGCTGTCGGACAGATGTTTTCTTTTTTCTCCAATTTTCCAGATTCAAAAAATATTTGTTGTTTTTCTCTCCATTTTCGTGCCAATTTACTCGAGATCTAATGATCGAACCTCTAGTTATATAGTCATATTCAAATTCATATTCATCTTTTAGTGATTGTAAGTCTTCTATGCTTTCTTTACTTTGAGTTTTCAATGTATTAAAAAAGTTTAGCGGTTTTTCCGGTTTAAAAGTCAATGACGATAAGACAGAAGTCATGTGCCTTGGTTCTAATAATACAACAGCTCAAGATTTGGGTATTGAAGAAATTAAAACTGTAGTCTAAATTTTAGGTATCTTCTTTACTTATGACAAAGTTCTTTTTAGAAAATTAAACTTTAAAATCAACGTTTGCATTATGGAAATGGAGAGGCTTAACCATAATTGGAAAAATTCAAATAATCAAAACATTCTCTATCCCTAAAATACTCTATTGTTTATCATTAATTTCAGTAGACAATGAAACCATTAAGGAAATAAATCACTTATTGTATAACTTTATTTGGAATGGTAAAGACAAAGTGAAACGTTCAGCCCTCGTAAATGATATTGAGCTTGGAGGGCTGAAGATGTTAGATATAGAATCCTTAATGCATGCTCAACGAATTATGTGTATCGAAAGATTTTTGGCAGATTATCCTTGTAGCTGGAAATATTTTTTAAATTATTACTTAGAAAAATCAGGTGGAAAATTACTTTTCCATTAAAACTTGAAATGCTTGAAATCTTGGTCACTATTTAACCTACATAAGACACCCGATTCTCTAGAGGATGTAATTAACCAAGTTATTTGGAATAATAAATTTGTCTGCATCAATGATAAATCAGTTTTTATAAAAAATATTTACTCGAGTGGAATTTGTAAAATAGGCGATCTTTACGATGATAACGGCCTGAATTTTGAAAAAATGGTACATTTAGGCCAATTGGAAATATTCAATCTCAGACAAATCTTACATGCTATTCCGACAGCTTGGCGTAAAATAATAAAAGAAAATTATGCAGCTAACAAGACTTGTTTAAAACCTTTCCAAATAAGTGAAGTTGAAATTTATACTCACGTAGGACAAAGGCTTAAAATCGAAAAATTAACTTCCAGGAAAGTTTATTGTATCTTGTTGTCAAAGAAAATATCCCCTCCAACAGCGCAAAAAAAAATTCGAAGCAAACTATATTAATATAGTTAACGAAATTAATTGGCAAAAGATTTACACGATTCCATTTAGATGTGCACTTGATACAAAAACACGTGAATTTCAATTCAAAATTTTTCATAGAATTCTATTTACAAAACAATTACTTTTCAAAATAGGAAAGAGTAACTCTCCCTTGTGCTCCTTCTGCCAGTTTCGAGAAGAAACTATTGAACATCTGTTTTATCATTGTCCTGAGGTCCAATTATTTTGGTCATCTGTTAAGGAAAATCTATTTAGAAAATCAAAAATTCAGTATACTGAATTTAAGGAATTGGACATTATTCTTGGTATCACAGATCAAATATGCGACCAAGATTTAATTAATCATTTACTTTTATTAGCAAAATATTAAATATATCAAAGTAGTTTAACAAACTTAAAATTGTCCTACGTTGCCTTTTTAAATAAAATTAAAATGATTTATCATATTGAGTTAAGGATAGCTACTGAAAAAGAAAAACTAGGATTTCATTATAATAAATGGAACAAACTCCTTGAGTTTTTTTGAATTTATTCAAAAAAATTTTTTCTTTTCTTTTATTTAATTTTTCTCGTTAACTGTAAGTGTGTTGTTTAACTTTGCATGTATACCCGTATGTCATTGTAATATACATCTTATTTGCTAAATAAAAAATTGTAAAAAAGAAACAAAAAAACAAAACATCTGTGGTATTTGACGTCTACACCGATGAGCAGTAACATATCTTAGCAAATACTAAAGGCCCTGTTACACTGTGCAGTTTTTACAGGATCTCGAATTGCACAGTGTAACAAGGGATGTCTCGCAATTTTTGTTGTTGCACGTAGCGTTGCACGAAGTAGAAAGTAGAACTCAGTTCTACTTTTCGCAACGGATTGCAGCAACTGGCAACGCCATAATTGCACAGTGTATCACCCCTCCAACTTCCTTTCTCGCAATTTTAAGGCATATTTTTCAAGTCGCTGCAAGTTGCTGATATGGCGTTGCAGTGTAACACCTTATCACTTCGGCAACCTGCAACGCTACATTTTCAAGCATCGAGAGACAAGGGTGGCGTAGTGCGTAAGTTCTCGCCTCTCAACGCTATGGTCCCGGGTTCGATCCCCGGACTCGGCACCTTAAGTGAGTTGAGTTTGTTGGTTGAGTTTGTTGGTTCTCTCCTGTGCTTCGAGGGTTTTTCTCCGGGTTCTCCGGTTTTCCTCCCTCCGAAAAAACCAACCCTAATTCGATCTGAGCTGTGCTCCGTGGTCAGACATGAGTCGTATGGCGGCTGCCCGAGGCGCCTTCGTATGCCTTCGACTCGACCACGTTGAGCTGCGTCCTTCGTAATTCAGCTCTTAAGCTCGGCAAGCAAGGATGATTAGCCCCTACCAAAAAAAAAAAATTTCTGAGAATATTGCACACTCAGTGTAACAGAGTCTTTCAGAATCCTGCAACGCTACATTTTCAATCATTGCGAGACAAGTTGCTGAGAAAAATGCGTTAAGGCACCATGACATGGAATGTGTTACACGAGTGGTTCCATATAACTCGTGACACACGCGAGAATCTCTAATTCTCATTGAGGACAGCTTGAGCTCTGACAATCCAGTAATGCTGAGGGTGCATGCCTTTCTTCTTCCACTCATCAATACATTCCTTTAATATCAGTATTCCTCTTTCTTTAGGCCCAGTTTTCAGTAGTGCTTCGGCCAACAGCGCTCGGGGATGGAAGGCTCCAGGGCTAATGGTAGTGGTCCCAAACTCAGCGTCACCTTCTATAGCCTGTTCAAGATAATCCTTTGCAACATCGAATTCTCCTTTAGCAAAGCAAATATCCGCTAGCCAAGTAAGAGCACGGGGCCAGGCGATGTGGCCTGATGAACGGTAAATCCTTACTGCTTCTTTGCAGTGCGCAAGCGCAGTTTCAATTTCTCCCACATGGCGAAGCACCATGCTGTACGTCATCATTGTCCCAGCGTAAAATTTATGCTCTTTGCCATGAAGATTTTTATAAATTTGCAGGGCTCTTTCGTGGAGGTCTTTTGACTTGTTTAAATATTTAATGGACTTTTCTGTCATTCCCTCGGTGTAGATCAAGCCAAGAAACCATCTTAGAAATACCTTAGCAGTGTAATTATAAACCTACAAAGAAAAATCTTATTTAATGGTGCATAGCAGAAGGTAAAAACCCCGGGGGGAGGGGGGGGGGACTCCGGGGGTAAAGTATCGGGTATGCTCGTCGGAAATTTCCAAAAATACCCTTAAAAGATACCGGAAGTTTTTCAAAAGGGCGTGGCTTGGCAAATTTTAACCCCTAAGAGATACCACAAAAATAATACTATTAAAAATACAATAAATTACATTGAGTAATATTCTGAGTTTACGCATGCATACGTATTGCGTTATTATGCGATGGGCTAGTTCCTTTTTTAACACCCTAAACGATACCAGGAAGTGCTGATTTGCTAAACCTCAAATTTAAGACCCTAAAAGATACCAAATCGCTGATTTTTACCCCTTAGAGATACGACGAGCATACCCGATACTTTACCCCCGGAGTCCCCCCCCCCCCCCCCGGGGTAAAAACAAACCAGACATTCAGGGAATCATTAGATTTGCTATTTAAATTTCTAATCAAACTTATTGATTTTCCTTTTCCTTTTATTAACATGTCAACATTTTAGACTTTAGACTGACAAAATTATACAATCAACAATTTTAATACTGCAGTCAGACTTGAAATCCTGACAGCAATACTAAAATATTGCAGGGTGTGATTGACTACGTAGATCTGTGGTCACTATAAAGAAAGGTCTTAAGTTGTGTCGGATCATTAACTATAACATAACTGATTACGGTACTACGGCACACAGCATTATTCAGAGTTCGTACGGCAAGCCTTGAAAAACTGGAGAAAAACTCAAGAGACTTTGTGCCCCCTCAGTTTTTCAAGGCTTGCTACACGCAACACGTGACCACAAAAAATGAATATTCAATTCCATAGCTGCTTTACTTTTCTGGGAAAAACTGTGTGTGTGGGGGGGGGGGGGGGGGGGATGGGGGACTGTGGGCGCTACGGCCCTGTTATTAGGAATGTTGCGCCCTTAGTTGCCTGCAACATACCTAATAATGCTGTGTGCCGAAGGAATTGAATTATAACACTATGACGTCACAGCTTGTTTACATGGGCAAGAATAATAGAAACTATTTTATATGCATAGCTAACCTGAGCACAGATCGGTAGATCACTGCCGAGTGACTCGGCCATTGTTCGAGCCTCTTCCAGTACTTCAACAGCACGTTCATTTTGCCATCGATCATGCAGAATGATACCATAGTTACAGAGTCTTTCGACAACTTCTTCGTGTATCTTTCCGTAGACTTGTTTCGTTACATCTACACACATGCTCATGTATTCCTCAGCGAGTTCCAGTTCATAACTCTCCCGATATGTAAACCCAAGAACATTTAGAATTTGAGATTTTTGTTTCATGCCCTCTTCATCTAAAGACAAAAATGGAAGTAGCTTGGTTATTATTATTACAGCTGATAAAGAGTGGAAAAGAGACTATGGGGGAAATTAATAAGCGAAAGATCGATCGAGGGAGGGAGCAATGAGAAAACAAGTTTGGGAGGGAGGAAAATGGGAAACAGTTGTCTTAATTGTCATACATGCATGGAACTAGCTTTTGATAGGAATAGAGGAAAATAGAGAAAGAAAGAAAGAAAAGAAAGAAAGAAAAGAAAGAAAGAAAAGAAAGAAAGAAAAGAAAGAAAGAAAAGAAAGAAAGAAAAGAAAGAAAGAAAAGAAAGAAAGAAAAGAAAGAAAGAAAAGAAAGAAAGAAAGAAAAGAAAGAAAGAAAGAAAAGAAAGAAAGAATGAAAGAAAGAATTAAAAAAATAATGAAAGAAAGAAAGAAAGAAAGAATGAATGAATGAAAGAAAGAAAGAAAGAAAGAAAGAAAGAAAGAAAGAAAGAAAGAAAGAAAGAAAGAAAGAAAGAAAGAAAGAAAGAAAGAAAGAAAGAAAGAAAGAAAGAAAGAAAGAAAGAAAGAAAGAAAGAAAGAAAGAAAGAAAGAAAGAAAGAAAGAAAGAAAGAAAGAAAGAACAGAAGAGACTAAGAAGCAAGTAGGAGACCTTTAGAGTCAAAACGGCTCAAGAGTACCCCCCTCCCCCCTAGAATCCATTCATGAATTTATTATTCGAATATTGAGTTCATCATTCACTCTGACTCGAACTTGAAAATAAATTATATTTGAGTTTTGATTCGATTCTTCAACAATTGCCATGCCAAGGTAGAAAAAATCCCCAGAAAGGCCATCACTTAGAATTTTAGTTTTGAAATGAATGAATTAATATGAAGTTTGGAGTCTTCCGATTTTTTAATGAAAACCCAGAGTGAATAATCCTTAATATTTGAATAATGAAATCATTACCACCAATTTCATTGCTACGCGCCCGACTTTGTTGTTATTGTTGTTATCATGGTTGTTATTATTGTTGCAACAAAGTCGGGCGAGTAGCAATGAAATTGGTGGTAATGTAGCCTATAGGGGGGTACGCTTGTTTTGTCTGTAAAATCAGTAAAATTTAAATACCTTGAAACTGTTGTACGATAGAATTTGCCTCTTCCAGCACAGGAATCACCTTGTCTACTTTTCCTGCCTCTCGGTAAGTGTAGCCAAGATCCGTCAACAATCGACAAGCGCAAAAATCTTTAAGCCCAAGTCTTTTCTGCGCCTTATGGGCGAGTTCAAGGATTTGAACTCGATGGTAGTCTGTGCCTCCTACTGTATGAATAAGACTATCCGCGAGACAGACAGACGTATCAATAAACACTTCGGGTGCATGTGTTTGTGCCGTATCGATGCATGCTTGAAGGTGAGGGCTCAGAAGAATTCTTGTTGAGATAGCTTGGTTGTCACTGCTACGGAACCTACAGATTATTGATCAAATATATATTGTTGTTGGTTAAAGCTATATGCTATGCACAACAGATTTCGTATAAGCTGAAACAAATACACCAGTTTCGTATTCGATGCAAACCGCTGGTTCTTTAAGACCACAGACTCATTTGCTCAGGCTTAGCCTCGTTTATAAGTCCGCAGCTATTCGTAAACATCATTAAAAGTCCGTGGGATTTCAAAACATTGGTATTGTTCAACTTACAAATTATTAGCAACAGCCAACTGTAATGTAAAGAATGTGCAAGTAGAATAATACCAATCCCTCGGACTTTTAATGGTGTATTTTGTTCAAAGTACAAAATCCCGTGCATAGAAGAATGCGAATACATTAAATGTGGTCCTACTTTTGCGCGTCGCGCTGTAACTATGAAAGACGCACGCTATTTAGATAATGAAGAGAAGAGGGTGATTGACTGATGCCATAAAAATTAATGTATCATACGAAAGTTTGATGGCTTACCTGTGGTAGTAGTTACAAAGAACCCGTAAAAATTTATCAATGCGTTCACGATCGAGTAGTTTGATGGTTGTTCCAGGCTCCGCCGTTTTCATAGCAACTTGACAAGATTCCATACGTAGCTGAACAAACACAGTGCGCATGACTTGATGTATGGTTATCACTTCAATACCGCGGGCTCCATTTTGAGGATAAATTAACAAAGAACACTTTGCAATTTCCTTTTTCACCAAGTCAGGGATAAGATCTTGTTGTTCCTTTGAAGAAAGGATTGCCTCTTTTAAGAGATCCAGCGGCACTGGCTGAAGCGTACATAACGACAAGAACTCAAAAGCAGACTTGAGAACTGAACTGCTTTCAGCCATGCGACTAGCAGAACAAAAGGCTGCAGTCAACATGGAGCGTGGATAACAAACATTGTGCTCAGTAAACTCGGAGTACTTCAAACGATCTTGATATTTCTCGAGAATAGAGAGGTAGTTTTCCCAAGAAAAGTTGGCAGCAGGTCTGTCTTTGCGCATGTCTCGAACGAAAACCGCTGCGCAAGCAAGGGACAGAGGATAATAATTTAGCATGCCGGCAACTTCGCTGGTAAATTTGTCTCGGTCTAATTCAGATATCAAACACAAGAAACTGATAGCATCTTCTTTGTCCATTCCTTGGCTCAGGGATAAGGTACTTGTTTGCTCATGCGCAGATGGCGCAAGCTCAGAGTCTTGTGTAGTGACAAGGACACGCCCTCTACCCCATCCGTAACCAGGCAACGGCCAAAATTCTTTGAGAGGATTTGATGCCACTATATTATCGACGATGAAAAGCCACTTAAAACTGTAGTGTTTGCTATTTCTCAAGACTCTTTTGACCACTAGTGCGTAAGCGTTGAGTTTCTGCCATATCTCATCACACTTAGCTGTATCCCTTATCTGGATGTGCATTGCACTTGCTAGTCGTTTGTAGGACTCCAACAGCGATTCAGGTGTTTCTGCATGAAGTGTTACCACAACTGTTGATTCATTGGAGCCTTCCCGCTGACCATACCAATTGCCATATGATCGTGATAACTGGCTTTTTCCTGACCCCGGAGGACCAGTTATATACACCATTACCACATCATCAGCACAGCCTTCAGTGTCAAGACTGGTATACATTTGATCCAAGATTTTCAACTCCTTTCCACGCTCGTATGTCTTATGGAATGGTTTTCCAGGCAAGATCATGATTGGCTTTACTGACTGAGGCATGGTGTCGTCTAATTTGAAAGGTGATAACAGTTAACATGTAATACATGATAAACATGGCATGAAACTGTGTCAGATTGACTTTCAAGGAATAATTACACTGGCTATTTGATGTTGAAAGCTCGTTGCAAAGAGTTTATTGCATCCCTTGTAAGCATCTTTCAACACACGTGGGCCATTAAAACACTCACACAATTAGGTAGGGTTACTGTAGCGACGCTAGCTCCAGGCGGGTGGAGAGATCCGTGAAAACTAGGTTGTTTAAAGAGAGAAAAGCCCACGAATTCCAAAGGGTTGAAAAGTTTATTGTTGTAGAACCCGTCGAATTTCTATGAGCGATCTGGCCCATATCTTAAATGATATAATATTTTCCAGATCCTATTTTCTTCTAGCACTTTTATTTAAATTAGGATCCCAGTGAGGAAATATGAAAAACAAAATTGTGTTGCCTGCACTTAACGCTCACCTTCATCTACAGATAAATTAAGAATACCAGTCATAAGTTCTTTTACAGCAGTTTCTTCCCCTAAAATGGAATTACAAAATAATTGTATATACATCACTTGTTTATTCATTTGTTACGTTTTTGTTTGAAAAATGATAACTGCATTATTAGAGGGTCACGGGCGGATCCAGGGGAGGGGTGCAGGGCGTGCGCAACCCCCTCGGAGCAATTATGTCCCCCTTTTTTGAAGATACCCAATACGAAATGTTTTTTTTTCTTTGATTCTGAGGGTTGTACCCCCCCGGGCTGACTTTGTGCCCTGTACCCTTCCCTGAACAAAATCCTGGATCCGCCCCTGACGGTGACACGTACTCGAACGTCCCGACTACGCACTGATAGCCCTATAACTCTGATGAGGGTCCAGGGTACAACCATTTTGCTATGCCATTATAAAAAATATATAATTTTATTTTACGTCGATTGCAGGGAGCGATTGCTTATTATAGGCCCGGTTCAAATGTCCAACTTCTCATGAACAGAACCTTATACTATTAAGATCGACCAAAGATCGACAAATTCCTACTACTGATTCACATGTAGAACCTGCATCGTACCTAATTCAGTCGATTCAATTAGATATTTTGAAGCCAAGCATTTAGGAATAAAACACATTAAATTAAGTTAAATATAATGTATGCATCAGGATCGGCTCATGAGAAAGTTTGTCGTTTGAATCAAAGTCTATTCAAAGTCGTATAACTCCCGACGACTCCAGTCGATCTTAACGGCTGGATTGACCTTAATCCAGTTTGTCGAACTCAATTGCCCTATTTCACTATGACGTCACATCAAAACCATCTATTGTTTTAACGCTAAGGATCATGGTCGCCAGAGGGGGCAAAATAGCAGCAAAACAAATTAAATCACAATAAAATTTGGTTTATGAGATAATGGAAGTTGAGTAGAGCTAAATATTACACTAAATATCCCGAACGAAAGACGATTTAGCCTAAATTTCTATTATTCTTGCTCATGTAAACAAGCTGTGACGTAATAGAGAAAGAGGGCAATTGATTCAGACGTCGTACTTCTCATGAACTTAATTCGCGGTATTAGGTTCGGCTCATGAGAAGTTGGACGTTTGAACTGGGCCTTAGTCTACGATCGAGCCACTTGTGCAAGCTTTAAGGTGGCTCTATACAGTTTGAAGCTCCGAACGGCAATATTCAAAGCACTCAAAACTGAACTAGCTTTCTCTCTTTGCAATCAAATCATTTTTACACATATGTTGACCAAATGATTGAAGATTTTTAATTTAGTTTTACCTGTAATGCAAAACCTCATTACAAGATCATAGCGATTGACTGTTGGATGTAGAAGTGCTCTAGCAAGTACTTCATATGTTGCATCAGATCCCTGACTTTGAGTCCACCTTTTTAACATCTGATATGACTTTTCATAAACACCTTTAACATCAAGGTCTATCTCCACCAAATCAGTTTCGTCTAGCTTGATTGCTCTTCCAACCCTCTTCCATATCATAAGAATCTCTTTAGCTAAAACCACAAGAATGTCATTTGAAGGCTTTCCATTCTTGTAAGCCATGGTTAACTGAAAAAAAAAAAAACAGCACAGAAGAATTACTGTAAAATGCAAAAAAAGTGAAACTTATTTATAACTTGTTATCTTCTTACTTCTGCATGAATATGTAAAACTAGAGTTAACTGATTTTTACATATAAATATTAAAAGCTATTAGTAATAACTTGTATACTGTATCCCTTTTACTATATTTCAAACATTTTCTTTATCAATTTCAATCAATGGGGAATTTGACATTTTTTTTTTCGCGCGTGATATTGTTTTCCTATATAATTTTAAATAGCCTGAGAAAACCGACGTCCTTTCGCTCCTCTTTAGGAAGAGGAGCAAAAGGACCTCAGCTTTTTCCCAGGCTAAATTTTAAACCGCCAACCGGTTAACTGAGTTGGTAGAGCATCGGACTTTGGTGTGGGAGGTTGTGGCTTCAAGCCCCGGCGGCCGGACCAACACTCAGGGTCTTAAAATAACTGAGGAGAAGGTGCTGCCTTTGTAATAACATTTGCAAATGATTAGACCTTCAAGTCTTCTCGGATAAAGACGTTAAACAATAGTCCCTGTCTCCCAGCCCTTCCTTAACCAGTATTTAGGGATATCATGCAGTAAAGAACCTTTTGGACTATTCGCATAACTGCTTCCTCGATAAACATATTAAACATAAAACATATTATTCAAGAACATTTGCACAACCCAATTACTGGCAAAGAAAATGAATATTTTGCATTAATTAATCTGTCTTTTGTTTTTGAGAAGTTTATTTACCTTAAGCTTTTATTTTCAAAAACGTTTGCCAAATAACATTCATGGTCCGATTCATGAAAGCCGTTCATTTTCAATCTAAAAAAAAAATGTCTTTACGTACCATCTACTTTATGAAATCCTTTCTTCTACACAGGAAATACGTATTAATTGTTGTTCTTCGGATTGAATAAGTTGAAACCTGAAAATGGTTTTGGATGCAAATGTAAGCAAAAATTCAAAAATTTAAACTTTAATAAAGTTTTAGATAAAATCTATGAAAAAGAGTTTGAAATATTCCCTCGCCTAAAATAATCCTTACGTCATTGGTGTTTAACGTTAATTATCTCGCTTAGATGCGTGGGGAAAAAGACAGACACATTTAAAAGACAAAAATGGTTCGCAATTTGTAGGCACCATTCTTAAGAAGTCAATTAAAATTTCGATTGACAAAGAGAAATTTTGAAATTGGGGGGAGAGAGAGAGAACTGGAAAGGAATATCAAAAGAAAAGAAAACAGAAAAAAGAAAAGCTGAATTTATCGTGCCAACCAGCAACCAGGAAAGCACCTATAAAAAATATGTTTTCTAAGTGGGTTCTAAGTTCGGGTTTCAGACCGGCAGTTAGAGCTGTACCGTAGAACGAGTCAAGTTCGAGTCACGAGTCAACCACGAGTCATAAACAATTTTTCCAGAATTTATTTATTATTTTCAAAACGAAGAATAATTTTGCTTTTGCGTAATATGACTGGTGACTGTGTGGGGAGGGAAAGCCTTCGCCTTGCTAGTCTTGCTTTAGTGCCAATTCTCGTTGACAAAAAATGATATCAAAATTTCTCAAATTTGTTCTTCAATTTGAAAAGAATTAATACATTTAGAAAAAAATTGTTTATGACTCGTGACTCGTACTTGACTAGGGCTCGAACTTGACTCGTTCTACGATACAACTCCAGTGACCGTCAATGACCGTCACTGAAGTGTCACGAACTCTGCCTTCGTAATCTATGCCAGCATAAAAACTATGTAATCCCTTTAATAAAATACATGATGTTTGTACCTTTAGTGATCGAATATCAGCTAGTAAATGTCGTTGTTTCGATGAAGGATTTCTTGGAAAAGTGACAGCTATTTACTGGGTTACCTGTGGTAAACCAGTCATAAAATACCTTCGTTTTTTTTTCTTTCTGATTCCTTCGCGACAAAATGGCAAAGTTGCGCAATACTACCCAGAGGGTCATTGCGGCCTTACCCAACAGTCCTTAGTGGGCATCTGATACAGGGTTCCTGTCTATAGTCCAACAATTAGCATGTGCCAACTGTCAATCAATGTCACTACGTTGCCAACTAATTAAGAGAGGGCGGAGCTAGCGTATCACGTGACATAAATTAATGTCTACGCATGCTCTATTTCGTTGACTGCTGTAATTAAAGAGTGAGCCGAGTCAGAAATTTTAATTTATTCGTAAACAAGGATAATTCTAATCTTAAGAATTTGCATTGCTCACGGCAACTCCGCTAACTTTGATTAACTACTCGTGCTTTGACTCAGCTATCTAAAGCAGTATTATCTGTAGTACCAGTACAAAAGGTAAAAGCTAGCCGTGGCCGATATTTAATTCTTGTATTAAAGAATTTCTACGCGCTCCAAGCTAACTCAAACCGATGGGACGTCCTGACTTCATTCGAGTTTTACCGACCCGATTCTCGGATGCTATATTTAATGGTTGACTCAACAAGACTACTACAAATAAACATGAGGTACAACGAAGTTTATTTGGGCTTTCATTTTGATATTAAGAACTGAAGAGTAATGAGAAATATTGTTAAATCGAACGCATGGATTTTGACTCTCGATCTCTTATATAAAAGTCATTCAACTCGCGACTCACTCGTTAAACATTTACGAACTGTCGATTGATTTACAAATATATACGAAAATAGAAAATTGTAAGATGTAAAGCAATTCTGAGGGTAGTTTTGAGCAATTATTTGCTCGTCTTACCGTTCTAAACGAAGGATTCATGTGGTAAACAAATAATGCTGACCTCAAGCAAACATGTCTCCGTCAGCTCGCTTTGCCGACTTTCCGTCTGCGACTTAATTACGTATGATAAAACTCGGACTGGAATCGGAATTAAGGATATGGAAGTTGGACTTCACCAAAATGGGTATTTTCGATGATTTAGTTTTTGATTTAACTTTTTTTTCCAAAATGGCTTTCACTGTACATTTATAGTAGGCAGTCTCTCACTGTCTTTTGAAAAACGACGAAAAAAGAAAACGAGGGCCTCGACAGTACGATACATCAGAAACATTAAAAACCAAATTACAGTCAGCTTATTTTATAATTGATCACTCTTTTTCCACAAAGGGTGGGTCAAGGGCACCCTAGGACCCCTCCCCCTGCCCCTGTCCCTGGTCTCACCCGGTCCAGGTAACCCAGTCTACCCTGCCCGCAGGGTCTTGTTTCCTATAAACTCATACGAGTAGCTTATGCTGTTGAACGTCTTTTCAAACCATGTGTCTATCTTCAGTAGAAGAATCACAACAGGAATATTAGCAATGAAAATCAAAAGAGAGAGAAAGAAATAAAACGAAAAAGGTCTACCTGAGGTCTACCGTGGATCAGTGTTGTTTTCCTGGAAACTCATACGTGTAGCTTATGCTGTTGAACGGTTTCAAAACCATGTGTCTATCTTCAGGAAAAGAATCACAACAGGAATATTAGCAGTGAAAATCAAAAGAGAGAGAAAGAAATAAAACGAAAAAGGTCTACCTGAGGCCTACCGTGGATCAGTGTTGTTTTCCTGGAAACTCATACGTGTAGCTTATGCTGTTGAACGGTTTCAAAACCATGTGTCTATCTTCAGGAAAAGAATCACAACAGGAATATTAGCAGTGAAAATCAAAAGAGAGAGAAAGAAATAAAACGAAAAAGGTCTACCTGAGGCCTACCATAGATCAGAGTTGAAGTCGGGCTGCACTCTGGTTTATCGAAGTCAGTAGTTTGGGTTTCCTGTGGCTCAGCTTAGCTGCCAAGTCGTCATTCATTTCGGCCAGGCTGCAAAGTCGACTCAACATCACTTTATTTTCCCTTCGACTTTTCACCTTTCCACATAAAATTCGATATCAAAACTAGTATAATTACCGTTCCTTCAAAATTTGGACATGGACTCTAACAAAACATCGTCTCTGGGGCCTGTCAACCCAAGACAATTAAACCAAGTAAGTGTACCTAACAAAATAACGAAGTTTAAATATGTAAGCTTTATACTACCTTTAGTTAATTTAGATCAAATTTTTTTTTATCACTCTCCCTCATCTGATAGCTTTTTTGGCACGAGCACAACACCCACCGCCATCCTCGCTAGAGGGTTAGTTTTGACCTTGAAAACCGCTAGAAAATGTTATAGATGCCCGGCATATCTTTGCTTTGTTGCTAGATTTTACTTGCGGGAAAAGAAAGATAAGTAAGCTTACAGATTTTTACATCCTATATCCTACAGTATCAGTCCTATTCATTGAATTTTATCTTTGCTTTTGGGTTATAAATTCATGTCCAAGTACACTTATTTAACAAATCCAGCTATATCCCCAGACCTTTGACCATCAAGTTGCTTCTTTAAACATATATGTTAGGTTTGGAATCGAAAAAATTTCAGATTTACAAATTCGAGTGAAGATTTTGGGCCTTCGGTTCCCATACAAATCCTTATAATTACTGGGTTACCTGTGGTATCCCACTCATAAAATACCTTTGTTTTTTCTTTCTGATTCCTTCACGACAAGTTGTACAATAGTACCCAAGGGTCTTCAGGACCTTACCTAAGAGGCCTTAGCGGGCATCTGCTTTAGCTTCCCATCCATAAGTCTGATCAGTTACCATGTACGTGCCAGTTGTCAATTGATGCCACTGCGTTGCCAAGTGATTAATAGCTAACTAGCGCTTATCACGTGACAGAAATTAATGTCTACGCATGCTCTATTTACTGCTCTAATTCAAGACTGAGAGTCAAAATTAAAAAAAAAAAAATTTTAATTTCTAATTGAACCAAATACTATAAGGAACGCCTGTCAAATAATTGTAGATTACTCATGCGCTAGGTAAACAAACGAATAACACGAACAACATTTTAACGTGCTCCCTTCATTGTGCTAGGATTTTTCAATCTGGGTCCTGGGACCCTACATGTAGTAACTGCTCAAATTTGGGTTCCAATAATTTTCTTGTGGGTAGGGATATTCAGGAATGAAGATCTCTTCACACAAGTAAATTGAGTGAGTCTTGGGATGCACCAAAATAGCAAAAATGCATTTTCAGGACCTAATGAGCATAAAAATGCAAGATTTCTGCGTTAACACAATCCCTGAATATGAGTAACATTTTTCTCAGTAAAACACTAGTGTCTATATAATAAAAGAATATATGACTTGTGCAAGTAATCTGAGATCAATCATCAATCTATTTAGTGCATATGAATAAAGTCTTTTACTTTAATAAAGTGCCTATGACACATCTGACAATATTTCCAGTATAGATTCTACATGAGTTGAGCTGTTGTGTGGCCAAAAAAAATTATATAGTTTGAGTGATGCTTCTTGAAGTTATAAAGGTTTTTCCATGCCATATGCTAATGACTAACGTTGAATCATAGAATGAGGGTCACAGGTTTGTTAGCCACTGGCTATTAAGTGGTACCCTTGTACAACAAGGACATGTTTTTACTGTAGTCAAACATGTCTATCCTTTTACAGTATGTAAATATATTTCATTATTAGCTAAAATGTTAGTTAACTTTGTATTACAATCCCAAACAACTTCATTAGAGTTAAATTTGTGCATTAAGTGAAAAATAAAGAACAAATCCCACTGACCTTTGGTTTGAATGTCAAAGTAAACCATTTCTTTATCTGCTAGAGTAGGTCATATATGGTGGGTTTTGTATCAAATGTCCTTGCTACAAGACAAAGGGGTTAATATTGATATTCTTAAATGACATTATAGACCATAAGTCAAATGGTAGAGTGTTAAGATATTTCCTGTCTACTTAAATTAAAGGTACAAGGAAAGCTATCTGGTAGATCATCACCATCACCAGGAGTGTCATTGACATCAAGTAATGAACCATTTACTGAGTATAAAGTCAGAGTACCAAGGTATGGGACTGGTATAATTATGACATATTTATTTATTACTAATTATTGAGGGACCAATTTAAAGCTTTGCACAAGAGTGCTATATGTGGCCTGAAATACTGTATGTGTACCATATAGATGTATTTTTTTTCTAATTTTTTTTTTTTTAATTTTGACCTGTTGAATAATAAATAATAAATGGTATAAAGAGGGTTCAATGTTTTTAGGGGATAACCAAAGAGGGAGTATGTGTTTTCCTCCTTGGTTTTGAGGGTTGGGGTTGGACAAATTATACCAGCCCCCTCTATTGCAGGGCTCAAAATAACGGCCAGTCATATGCCGGTCAAGATGTCCGGCGTATGATATTCATTTTTTTTTCATATATGACCGGTCAACTTGTCCATTCAAAACCCTATTTGACCGGTCAAGTACCAAATTTGGCCAGACATGGACCGTTGACCGGCCATTATTTTCAGCCCTGTAATGTAAATTGTAATGAATGGTCCCTAACATTTCTATACCTTGCCTGGATTCAAGATGCATTCTAACACATGCTGTTCTGGTTTGACAGTTATTAATAAATTACAGTATATCTATTTAATATGTATATTTGACTTTTTAAGTCTTGATAGTCAGCTGAGTGAACAACTACATGTAATCGCTCAAAGCAATGTTGATCAGAACCTGCAGCCTTTCACTAGACTTTGTTTTGAAAATCCTTTCTCAAGTGCTTTTAAGATAAATCACAGATAAAATATCACTCTGATTAAGAGTTTTGGACTTTTCTGAAACTTAAAATGTATTGGATTCAATTGTCAATAGTTTTCAGGTAGAAAAAAGTGCTTGAACACCAGGCAGGCCATTAAAAATCACAACAGAACTGTGATCGTAATTTAGAATCAGAAATTGTATCCGTGATGAACCTTAAGAGAAAAATATCATATGACCTTGGCAGAACTGTGATTGGTTAGAAAATTTAATGCCACTCAGCTAGAGATTTTTTAGACACCTTATACTCTTATTGTGTCCAAAGCACTTACAGTATAAACCATCTTCCCTTTGCCCTAGCCCAAAGATATTCACAGCTACTATGACAAATAAAGGTTTGAAGTTCATAATCATGGGTGTGGTATGCCAATCATGGGCATTTGCATATTATTAATTTTATGGGGAAATCCAGAAAAACTAATTTATATTCATAATATAGCTTAGATAGCACGATTAGCTGATTTAATCTGATTGACAGCTCACAACAAAATTTCTCTACTACATTTTAACTCCAAACTCTGTATAATATATTAAGAGACCTTCTATTTTTTGATGTTTCTTAAAATTTACAATCTGAATCGTCCAGAAATCTGGGCAAAATGTCCAGTTTCACTGAAATAAATGTCTTGATGAAAACTTAAACTCACTAGTTGATGAATGGTAGGCCCAAAAATAATAATAAGTCCACAAAATGGACAATTTCTGGTTTTCAATATTAGTTTTAATCATTCGTAGTAAATTTTCACCCTAATTGCACAAAAGATAACTGTTGAGTACGAACTTGAAATTCTCGGCGATTCTTGGCATTGTCAAGCATGTAAACTTACATTTATTAACTGATGAGAATATTTGTGAAATATATTAAACACAAACACTTTCCAACTAGAATGGTGTTTTGAAAAGGGTACTCTTGGAAGTAAAACTTCAGGAAATATCTTGAAAAAAGCTAAATGAAGTCCTAAAACTATTTCGCCAAAGTAACAAAGTTTGAAAAGTCAGGTGAAAACTACTTTGTCTAAAGCCCCATTCACACCAACTAACCTTGGTATTTATTGATTTATCTATCGCATTTCCTTCGTTGTTTGACTGCCATCTTCGTACAGGATTAAAACTACATCCCATTTGGATTCTGTTGCGATTTCATTATTATTTTTTTGACGGTCAAAGTTGGTAAAAATGCTTGTTTTGGGCACCCTTTAGAAACATTTCGGAGCAGTTAGAGGAGAATGTACCTAGCTCGTGTGACGTCATTCACAGGATTTGCTGATCCAGAGTTCAAGGGTTTTTCCTAGTAGAATCAAGCATAGTCTTACAAAAAGGTTACCTAAAATAGTGGAAATCAAAAATCGAAGGGAAGCTAGTGATATTCTATATAGATTTCAAGTGTTTTCAATGAACGAGTCCCATAAATGACATCACCAACAACTAGTCTCAGGCTCCCAAGGTCGCTCGGCTTTTTACTTCATTTTACCAACTTTGACCGTCAAAAAAATAATGAAATCCCAACAGAATCAAAATTTTTTTATTGATTATGTGATTTTTAGGGTCAGAACTTTCATATTAAACACAAACTGGCGAACCCTTATATGCACTTTAAACATGTTTAAAGGTCTGGTGTGAATGGGGTTTAAGTTTGTAAATCTTGTTTAAATCTTGAAGAGTTATTGTTTATATTACTACCCTAAACCTAAACCCTGGCTTCAGATGGTTGTCAACACAAGCAGCTAATCTGTATGAGCACTTACAATAATATTATTATTTAGTGATATGTGACATTTACAATATGTGCTATCTTTATTTCCCAAATGTCAAGAAGTATGATTTAATTGAATCCTATTAAAATTTGACACTCTAGAAATTCAAATGATTCTGGCTCTAAGCTCATGAATAGGCCATTTTCAGGATGCGCAAGTGCTTTCAAAAATATTGCAGGTGCAGACATGAAAAAGAGGCATTTTTGGGCAAGATCACGTGAGCTATTGACGCTGCCCAAAAATGCCTCGAGATCATGTCTGCGTCTGTGATAATTTTGAAAGCACTCGCGCAGCTCGAAAATGGTCTATTCTCAATGATTATGATTTTCTTTTCATCATATAGTTATTCTTAATTTGAACAAAATGTTGCTTGAGTATTTAGTTTTGTTACAGTTTGTTAAATATGTTCATAATATAGCTGTATAACATGCAATTCCGTTTGAGTCCAAATGGATTATTATCCTTTCAGTGATTAATTATGTTTGATTTTTTTTAGGAATTTAGCCAAGAAATACTACATGATGCGCTTTCAATCAGGGTCAAAGCCTGATCTTTCCAACATAACAAAGGTTGGATTCTTCTTGTACATTCTCCTTCCTTTGCTTCCTCCTTTTCTTCTCCTTTCTTTGTCCTCCTTCTCCTTCCTTCATCGTCCTTCTTTAATCCACCTTCCCTGGTCCCCCTTTCTTGTTCCCCTTCCTTTGTCCTTCTTCCTTGGTCCTTCTTCCTTCATTCTTGGTCCTTTATCCTTCTTTCTTCATTCTTCTACAATTTTTGTCCTCCTACCTTTGTCCTACTACCTTTGTCCTCCTACCTTTGTCCTCCTACCTTTGTCCTCCTACCTTTGTCCTCTTTCCTTTGTCCTCTTTCCTTCTTCTTCTTCTTCTTCTTCTTCTTCTTCTTTCTTCTGTCCTTCTGTCCTTCTATTTGGTTTATCACTTTAAAAACAAACTTAAAAGAAACAAAACGTCCAATTATTTTATTATAATTTCTACATTGATGTTGAATATTGTAATTAATTCTAAAGGCATCGATGAATAGACCTACTGCTTCAGTTGAGGAAAAAGAAGAAGAATCCATGCCAAAAAGTGGAGCAGGCAGTGAATATGGAAGAGAAAGGAGAGAAGAAGCAAGGAAGAAACGAAGGGGGTATGCAAAGAAAGTGGTAAATCCTGATGCAGCTCCTTGGAACCTTAAAATTGGTGGGAAAGGGGGAAAGAGGTAAAATATTTGTTTTGTTGGTTTTTTTTTTATTATTATTTTTTATTGCTGTGGCTGCCCTCTCAAATTTAACAGAAGCTGGAATTATGAATGAAAATGATTTGCCTTGTTTTCCTAGAAATAATATCTCTAAATATGATCTTTAGAATAATACTTTTGTTATGTACACATTTCATGACATGGTTCTTTTGCCACAATTTTAGAAAACTTTTACTTCTTCTGATTCTGAAATTTTAACCATCGCCGAGTTTCATATCGTGAGGGCCTGGGTACGAGACACAAAGAGTACATCGAGCTATACGTCGGTGTTAATCGGATCAATATTGATGAACTTACAGCCATTAAAAAATACAAAGAATTGCATGGTTTCCGTACAAAATGTCTGGACACCATACATTTCCAGCTGATCTGAGAAAAACTATTAGCCAATCAGAACGGAGAAAATTTGCAAAACTGAGGTGTCTTCCTTATTAGAAAAAACCTACTAATGGTCTATCACCAATCGAGCCCTGTGATTGGCTGAGCTACTAGGGGTCTATTAGTGATAGACCTCTAGTAGCGAAAAGCGCCGGTTTTGAAAACCAAAAAAAATATATTTAAAGCAAAATCCAAAACTTTTTGCATCCTTTTATTGGACCGATTAGTAGGTTTTTACTAAAACAATTAGACCTCTCGCCCTCATGGCCTACGAGTCAATAGCCCATTCGGCCTTCGGCCTCATGGGCTATTGACTCGTAGACCATTCGGACTCGAGGACTAATTGTTAAGTAGCCAGAAGACTCCGGAAACTGTTAATTCTTTATTTTATTTTCCCATTAAATGATGAATATCATACTAATCTTATACAAAATTTCAATAACCTCTCCTGAAAATCTAGATTTATCTCAGATATAGATTTTTGTAACTCGATTTTCGCAGGCTTCATGACACCTCAGTTTTGCAGTGACGTCATTTCTACGTCACTATTTCAGATCAGCTGGTTCTTTGTAAATTTTTAGCATTTTTGAACGTTTGTAAGTCGTTCAATATTGATCTGATTAACACCAAACTTCGGAATTTTATAAAGCTCGATATGTTCTTGGCTCTGTGAGTTTTGTGTTGTCATCTTCACAATAGACCATTTTCGAGATGCGCGAGCGCTTTCTAAAATATTGCAGGCGCAGACATGAAAAAGAGGCATTTTCGGGCAAGATCACGCGCGCTATTGACTCTGCCCGAAAATGCCTCGAGATCATGTACGCGCCTGCGATATTTTTGAAAGCGCTCGCACATCTCGAAAATGGTCTATTTAGGGACTCGTACCCAGTCCCTTAAGATATAAAAACTCGTCAATGGAGTGATAAACAACTTTTCTTGGTTACCTATGAATAGGAAGATGAATACATGTAAAAATCTCTTGTTAGGTACTCGGGAAGAAAAGAAGCAGGAATCAATGAAAATTCAAACTATTACATCTTGACTCAGTGCCCTGATGGAGCATTTGAAGCAGTTCCTGTGACGTCATGGTACAACTTCACTCCAAACATAAGGTACAGAACATTAACAACAGATGAAGCCGAAGAAGAATTCCTCAGGCGTGACAAGACTGTTAACTTCTTTTCTTTGATGGTCAAGAAGAGGCTTCAGAATGAGGAGGAGGAAGAACTAGAGAAAGAAAAAGGGGGAATAAAAGCACCCAGAAATATGGTAATGTAAAATAATCTTGTCAGAGATTTTCACTATCAGAGAGTTGTGGACAAAGTATTGATCATTAGCATTATTGTTTTCTTTTCCTCACTCTCTCTACTAATCGATATTTAATCTTTCTTCCAATACATGTAGATCTCTCTGAGTTCTGTCTTTGTTTTCGCAGACAATTTATGATGATGACGATTTAAAAATGTCCAATTCTGATGATGACGACGACGATAATGATGTTGAACCAGGAAGAGATAAAAAATTCAAAGCTCAGGGTAGGACAGCAATATCCTAGATTTCATCTTCTATGAGTTTGGATGCTGAAACACAAAATCCAAAAAAGTCCCATCTTAAAAATTAAAAAAATCCCTGCATGGCAGCCGTGGCATCAAATCCAAAATGTTATACCCCATTCACACTTAAATTAATAAGTACCAAGGTTAGTTGGTGTGAATCGGGCTTTAGCCGTGAGATTCCCGTGTTTTCACCGGTTCTCCAGTTTTCCTTCCTCCGCAAAAATCAACTTCTAAAATCCAATTCGAATTCAGTGGAAGAAGGGACGCTGTGTAATTCCCTTTGGTTAAATTCCCGAAGTCCCCGCCTGACCCACATCACACACACTTATTGGGGAAACTAGGTACTAGAAACTAGTTTTCCTTTGTTTTCCTTTGTTTTCCTTTTTCTTTTATTTGAAATATGATCGTACCATACTGTGAAACACTCAGAAAAAATTCTGAGCCCCAGATGGGAATTGAATTTTTTCTGAGTATTTCATATGTTACGATCATATACACATTTCATTCCATCATGTTTATCGTATACTTCTATTTATCTAAATTGGGTTCCCTGTGGTTGAACTTGTAAATTATATACCCCCATAGATAAAGAGGTAAACCAGAAGAAAAAGAATAGGAGCAAGAAGAAAGGTGAAACAAAGCAAAAGAAAGGATCAGATGAAGAAAGTGACGCATCGTCTGAGGAAGATGGATATTTTGATTCTAAAGAAGTTGATTACATGTCAGACTCATCATCATCATCAGGTAGGAAAGACTGCTTCGAGAGTTTGTTTTTTCCATTATGAGTGTTTATATACGAGTGTTTGCATTTATTTATTTACGTGACCCAGACGGCTAGCTATAATCATAGTCGTGTGGGTTTTCTGGCTTCCGTCAATCAAATTTTCAATGGTCTGAGATAGTCAGTAATTTTTTGATCGACGGCAGCCCAAAAACCAGACGTCTTGGGCTGTGTTGGCCCGCCTCCCGATTGGCTCAGTTGGTTGAGCACCGGACTTTCGTGCGGGAGGTCGTGGTTCGAGTCCCGGCCGGACCAACACTCGGGGTCTTAAAATGATTGAGGAGAAAGTGCTGCCTTTGTAATTAAATCTACAAACGGTTAGACTTTTTTAAAAGTGGCTCGGATGACCACTGTAGCACGAACCCTGTGCTTTAAGTAGGACATTATGGGATGCTGAGGGGGCAATTACTGAAAATTTATATTAACTGTATGCATAGCTGTCGGGGTGTCTTTTTGTATAATTTAAACGTCATCCAATGAGAAACACATCAGAAAACCAATAGACCCTTTTCGAATATGGCGTCTATGACGTCAAACGAGGAGTCCGAGCATGTCCCGGATGTCATGAGATAATGATTGTGTTTTGAAATCCGGGGCATTCCAGTCACGGATGCTGCTAGTGGAAATCATTGGGTTTCGACATCGGGGACATTCTCATTCTCCTCGTTTGACGTCATAGACGCCATATTCGAAAAGGGTCTATTGAGTTTGCTGGTAGTTGGAGCGATAGGTGAAACACCTAAACGTAAAATTATTTGAGAAAATAACCCCACCACGCTATGCTTTATAAATATTTCCACGTTGACAACCTTCGCATTCCATAATTTAAGATGGCTGCCGTATCGGTGAAAAGGTCTCTAGAAGAACATTCTATATATAGGCCACTTGCACGTGACGTCAGAGCAGCTCAATTTGGAGGAAAAAACAAAAGAATTTCAAACTCCTGAGAATAGGAATCTATAGTTTTGTCCTCCAAATTGAGCTGCAAGCTCATCGTAGTGATAAGTTTGGGTTGAATCCCAGGGTGCGAGGACTGGTCGCACGTAATCAACCCTTCAGCCGAGGTGACCATGGCAACAGGGCCACAGTCCACCGCCCAACTTGCAACCATTATACCTAACCAGCTGATCTGAGAAAAAATATTAGCCAATTACTGCCGTTGAATAAGATGTAGAGTTAGTGAGAATGTAAAGTTTATATGAGTATAAAACTTTTGAATTTTGAAAAATTCATTTATCATTCTTATTCAATCATTAGAAGATATCAAGGTCGACTCTTCAAAACCCGATACAAAAGATGACTTGAATGCTGAGTCGAGTGAAAGCGAAAGCGAGGAAGATGACGAGCTTACTAACGCTGGAAAGGATATTAAAAAGATGTTACAAAAGGACAGAGGGGAGGAGGGGTCATCAGGGGAAGAGGACGAGGATCCGGAGGGTGATGAAGTTAAGGGTACTTCTGCACTGTTTCTACAAGGTAATGTAGTCACGTTTTTAATCATAAATATAGCATTATCCGCTCTGTATTACGTGTACAGCTACATAATCTGCTATGCATCAGGTGGACTAGTTTCGTGGCAACTAAAAACCGTATATTGAATAGTCGATCCTAAACCACACAAAACCGTTCATAAAACCAATAGAGAGCAAAGTCACGCAAAGTCACCGTAAATCATTCAAACAATAGAAAGTCGGGTTCCCTTAAGAAATGGTTCAATATATAAATATTTTCAATTTTTTCAAGCATCGTAATTTTAAGTCCCATTATAACTTGAGAAATCCATCCATCCATCCATCCATCCATCCATCCATCCATCCATCCATCCATCCATCCATCCATCCATCCATCCATCCATCCATCCATCCATCCATCCATCCATCCATCCATCCATCCATCCATCCATCCATCCATCCATCCATCCATCCATCCATCCATCCATCCATCCATCCATCCATCCATCCATCCATCCATCCATCCATCCATCCATCCATCCATCCATCCATCCATCCATCCATCCATCCATCCATCCATCCATCCATCCATCCATCCATCCATCCATCCATCCATCCATCCATCCATCCATCCATCCATCCATCCATCCATCCATCCATCCATCCATCCATCCATCCATCCATCCATCCATCCATCCATCCATCCATCCATCCATCCATCCATCCATCCATCCATCCATCCATCCATCCATCCATCCATCCATCCATCCATCCATCCATCCATCCATCCATCCATCCATCCATCCATCCATCCATCCATCCATCCATCCATCCATCCATCCATCCATCCATCCATCCATCCATCCATCCATCCATCCATCCATCCATCCATCCATCCATCCATCCATCCATCCATCCATCCATCCATCCATCCATCCATCCATCCATCCATCCATCCATCCATCCATCCATCCATCCATCCATCCATCCATCCATCCATCCATCCATCCATCCATCCATCCATCCATCCATCCATCCATCCATCCATCCATCCATCCATCCATCCATCCATCCATCCATCCATCCATCCATCCATCCATCCATCCATCCATCCATCCATCCATCCATCCATCCATCCATCCATCCATCCATCCATCCATCCATCCATCCATCCATCCATCCATCCATCCATCCATCCATCCATCCATCCATCCATCCATCCATCCATCCATCCATCCATCCATCCATCCATCCATCCATCCATCCATCCATCCATCCATCCATCCATCCATCCATCCATCCATCCATCCATCCATCCATCCATCCATCCATCCATTCATTCATTCATTCATTCATTCATTCATTCATTCATTCATTCATTCGGATACAAAGTGCAACCTTATCCCACGTTGATAAATAGACCTCATCGGCTTGGGTGTAATGTTGTCCCATTTCAGACCACGTGTCATTATCTTGAGAATAAGATTCTTTGTTTGAGTTGTATCCATATATCCATGAATATAACCATTTTGGAAAAATGTATATTGAAAATTTACTTCGCATTGCCCGCGAACGTCCTTAATTGTTTGTTATTTAATGCCATGCACAGAGAAAAAGAAAGGCAAAAAGAAGAATGGAAGCAGTTCAAGTACCTCGTCCAGTAGTAGATCTTCAACCCCAACTACAGGCCTTGAAAACCAGCCCGCCGTGTCTACTGTTGCTGCAGCAGCTAAGAAACTAGACGGCAGACCTGCAACTCCTAGTACGTACATTATTTTATCCCACACCCTGGAAAATACAGCCAATCAGAAAGCAGGAAAGCCGTTGTATATTCGTCTGTATTTCACTCTTCCTTCCCATCATGCAATGCGCGTTGAATCTACGCATTTGTATTTTCTACGGTGTGGGATAAAATGGTTACACAATGGTTTCTCGTGGCATACCGTGAATATCCACTCGTCACTTGTATTTTCTTTGTATACAAACTCGCCTGAAGGCTCGTGTGTATACTAGAAACTACAAGTGACTCGTGGGATATTCCACGGTATGCCACTCGAAACCATTGTATAACTAGTATTTATCCTTAACTTAAAATGTTTTATGTTCTACCACTAATAAGCTAAGTTACTTGTAGAGCAAAACTGGTCAAATTTGAAGTCTTATTGTGACAGGGCTTTTTCTAATGCATTGTCTCGTGATGGAATAAGCTGCCAATAAGAGTTAGAAGACAGTTCATCTTTAACGATTTTTAACGTGAACTTAAGACATCTTTTAGGCTGGAAAGCTTTACTAAATTGTATTTCTAAGTCTTTGTACTTTTAAAGCTTTTCTAGATGCTTTAGGGTATCAGGATATATTAAGGACCCCTATACGCGCCACCTCAAATTTCACACGGGATTTACAATATTTTGCCATAAAAGTATACATGTTCTGAAAGCTAAATAAATGTAGTTTTGGAAGATCTATTTAAAATTGTCTGTTTTGGAACACGAAAAAAGTTATTGCATTCTACCGCACTTCATTTGATAATTTTACGCAGGATCAGAATTTCTACTATGTCGATCAAAAGTACATTCGCATACTCTGCGGATAATGTGCTTCAAAACCATGTCTCAGATTTTTGATATCTTTTTTAAGTCGCGCGCAATGACGCGTAAAATTCGGATGTTTGAGTTTTCGATGGTTATTATTGTAAAATAGACAATATCTTTTGAACAAAAAAGTATTTCTAAAATGTGAGACGAATTTTTTAGATCGCGTAGTGATTTATCATAATACGAAGTTTCAGATCGATCAGTTGTAATCCGAGCGAGCTACAACGTATTAAAGAAGTTATTTTGGTCACTCAAAAATTCCGGAGAAACCCAATATCGTTTTTCTTTTTTTTGCAAAACAAAAAATTCTAAATTGATTTTTGAAAACTACGTTTATTTAGCTTCCAGACAAATATGTACTTTTATAGATTTATATAGAAAAGCCAAGCGCAAAATTTGGCTTGGCGTAAAGTGATCTCGAACGTGTCCTGATACCTTAAGCACTCCATAAGGAGGCCGAAAGGTCGAACGGTCATAGCGTCAGTCTCGCAATCCGGTGGTGCCGGGTTCGAGTCCTGCTATGGCAATAGACCATTTCACGGTTGTCGTCGCTCAACCTCAGCCTCGATAGCGTGTAGTTTATTCTTTAGAATTTGACTAAAGCCCGTGGAAGTTTTAAGTGTTTCAATTGATATTTTTGAAAGCGCTCGTGCATCTCGAAAATGGTCTATTGTTTGATAATGTGTACATTCCTTAAAATTACCGTGAGCTGTAGTCAAATTCTAAAGAATATATTACACACTATCGAGGCTGAGGTTGAGCGACGACAACCGTGAAATGGTCTATTTGCTGTGTCTGTATTTTTCCTGATTTCTGATTAGTTCAAATTCAGTTTCTCCGGCGACCTTGTTTTTAATAGCCAACTGGTTGCCTCCTTGCCAGTGCAGTGATAATTGTAAAATGTAATTCTTTTTCTTTCTTTCCTTGTTTTTTTTTTTTTTTTACATTTTACACTTTCTATCACACGGACACGGTCAATGACATGCTGTTGTCAGTTATTTGCTCTGGACAATTGGGACACAAGACCCAGACGCAAAAGAGAGGCACAACTTATTTTCCGCCATAGGGCCCTACGTTAAGCATATTTTTTTCAAATCAGCACGTTCACATCTTTTACAGTTGTAGACACGAATGAAGAGGCAGCAGCCTCAAAACGTCTGGAAAACAAATACGTCAATTCCTTTAAGTCTACAGTTAATTTATTCTGGTATACCTTGTAGACAGCGTCGGATCTTGTGCTGCTCTGTTACCTCTGACTTCAAACTTTCTCTTTTTTCAATGCTTTCCAAAAAATATTTTATATGATTGGTATTAGTTAACGGTCAGTTTGTTTTCAATTTTAGCCGGTAAAGGTAAAAAGCGACCTGCATCAGAACCTGCTAAAACAGGATTCATTGCCATTAGTGATAGCCCCTCATCCAAGAAAGCTCGCGTTTCCCCTGGGCCGAGTTCGCTGTCTGGATCAGCCTCTAATACACCGACACCCGCTGACAACGGCAACTCAATAACTGAAGATTCAGTTCGAAGATACCTCGCACGTAAGCCAATGACAACCAAGGATTTACTACAGAAGTTCAATCCTAAGAAAACCGGGTTGACAAATGAGCAAACGGTGCAACTGATAGCTGCAATATTAAAAAAGATTCAGCCTGAACAAAAAACCATTAAGGGAAAGCTTTATCTATCGCTCAAGTCTTGGTGAAGTTGTTGTCGTAGTAGAGTCCGGTATTACTACAAGAACATTTTTGAAGTTATCAGCCTTGAAGGACATGTGCTGCATGGTTATTAAGTTTGGTAAAATAAAGCTTTTTACTCTAATACAAATACCTTATCTCGGTAGTATCGTCGTGTACGGGTTAACCAAGTACGTCATAGGATTCCAAACACACGAGTGCTCTAACCCTAACCCTTGGTTCTCCTCACTTAAAAAAAAATTAAATGGTTATATTCACGATAGACCCCATGATGGTTTTCATACTGTAATGTAAATTAGCAGAAGTCCATTGTTATATACCAAGTGTCAAAGTCCATTTTTCTCTGATTGGGTGAAAAGGTATCATGTGAACGTGAACAAGTTTCGATGATTCTCTGGCAACGGCTCTCAGCGGGCAATAAGGGACGGAGCATTTGATATTTGATGGGGGGGGGGGGGGGGGGTTTCCAATTCTAAGTTTGCTCGATTATTTTTTCTGCCCTCAAGTGTTGCACGATATTTTTTTACTGTGCCAAGTGCTTGCATGATATTTTTTCCATTCAATTTTTTGGATAGTATATAAATACAGAATGAATGTCCAATTTTTCATTGACAGTCTATCCACAAAATACCAAGTATAGTAATATCAGACATTACTACCAACGAGTGCATAGTTACATATCTCGACTGTCCGTTCCTAAATCTTCGAATACAAGTTGGTCAACGGAATACCAAAAATCCAGACAAATGCAGAGTTTTCGTAGGCTGGAGCAAGTAGGGGGGAAATTCAGACTCGGAAATGCGATTTCCAGCGGTTTGAGAGGCAGAAAACTTACTTCAAAAGTCGAATATTCGAGTGCATACTTACATATCTCGACTGTCTGCCTTAAAGTTTCAATATTGCGAGTTCGTCAACAGAATACCAAAATTCCAGACAGATGTTGAGTTTTCGTAGGCTGGAGCAACTCCCCCTGAACATTTTTGGAATTCTGATTCTCGGAAATGCGATTTCCAGCGGTTTGAGAGGCATTAGACTTCCCTCAAAAGTCGAATATTCCATTTGGTTCAAAAAAAGTGACTGATATTAAAATCGAATTTATAAGGTCGCTCGATATTTCTTTTTGCCGTATATGATGTAGCACGATATGTTTTTTAAGGATCGTAACCTTGCTCGAGATTTTTTTGGGAATTTAACCCACCCCCCCCCCCCCCCCCTCCCCCATGAAATATCAAATGGTCCGTCCCTAACGGCTGCTTACTGCAGTCGGACATTCCATTCCAATAGACCTCATCGGCTTGGGTGTAATTGTGTCCTATTTCAGACCAGTCACGTGTCATTTCATTGTTTAACGGTTGCGCATAAGAAGATACATGAAAATGGATACAACTCAAACAAAGAATCTTATTCTTAAGAGAATGACACGTGGTATGAAATGGGACAACATTACACCCAAGCCGATGAGGTCTATTGTTTGATTTATGCCAATCTGGAGACAGGCCCGTGACAGACCGCTCTGTTGATTTCTCGCCAAATATAATAAACAATGAGCTGAAGGCTTTTCTCTAACATTCATAACAATGATTCAGTTCTTGATTTTAGAACTAGAGCCGTGATTGGAATAGAATGTCTGGCTGCAGTAAGCAGCCGTTAGTGCTGAGGGATTTTGAGACCGACACTAAGAACGGCTGTCAATTAAGAGCCAGTCCACGTAAGCTTCGAGTATTTTTGGAAATGACTAAAAGCAACCCAACCTGAAACTTTGTGGGATGAAAGGTAGTCACATACAAGTAACAACATGGACATTATTTAGTCTTGTAAACTTAATGCGGTCACGTGACACCTAGTTGAACTTTGGCCCCCCCATGGGCCAATTTTTGGTACAGAAATGTATCCAAAATTAGCAAACTTTGAACGGCTCTCGTTCTAATACCCCTAGAGATATTTTAAAAATCTTTCGTTCCTGTCGTTAAAAATTCTTTACAGTTTATAATCTATACTTTTTACCTTTAATGTGTACTTTGCTAAAGATAAATATTTTTTTAAAGAGAGGGTGGTTTTACAGACTCCCCAACTCGTGAAATTAACATATTTTCACAAATATGTTTTACCTAGTAGGATTCTTAGGATAAACTTCATTCTTCGCGTAAATAAAGTACGAAGGTGGTACTACGGAGAACATGAAATATATTTGTGGGCACTTCAAATTGTGATCTAAAACGAGCTCGTTAAAATACCGGAAAATGGCGAATTCCTTGATATCGCAAAAGGTATATAAGGTGAGTAAATCGCCTTTGAAAAACCACGGGACAAGAAAAAACCTCTTTGAAAAGGCAATTTGTAGGTTAGGAACAAATATATGTATATTGTAAAAATTTTGAACCCTAAATAATAGCAAAACTTTAAACATATCATTTCCCCACCCCTCCACCACAAGTTTCAAACTGATTTGCATACTGATTTGCATACTGATTTGCAAGCTATATTCGACGGGCTTTACAGATGTGATTTTTGAACGGGGCTTTTTTTAAATTTGTCTCTAGTATTTCCGGATTTGGATTTTAAAACTAATCCAAGAGTCATAGGAGCTTTTTTTGAATATTTTCTCTAAATTAAAGAAGAACTTGCAAAAGTGAGTGTATAGACCACTTTCATAACAAGCGGAAAATGATTTTTTCAAGTAAACAAATATTTTAATGTTTTAGCACTGTCATATCAAAGAACCTCCTGAAATAGGCATGTTTGGAAGGTTTTGATGCTCTGGCTAAAATTGCAATGAAGTTGTGCTCAATGAAAAATGTAGAGATTCGTATGTAATTTTCTGTTGAGGCCTTTGTTGCCTCGTTTTGGTGTTTTTCTGATTTTTCAAATTCTTCTAGCTTCTTGCAAATTTAAACTTTCACAAGTTATTGGTATACAGAATGCCTATCCTATGATAGCTTTCTTTTTCTTAAAACATCAATTTTAAACATATTTATAATTAGTGGCGGCCATTTATGGAAGTCGTCTATAAATGGGACATCATGATGAGCCGGAGCCGGATTTGAGTTGTAAGTTCCTGGTTGCTATGCGGGATGTTAATTACGTTCAGTTATTGACTTAATCCAGTTAAAACAAATATTTGTGGTTTTAATACTGAGCCGAGATGAAAGATTTCTTATTTTCTGTGATGAATAACTTGGGATTTTCTGGTCGCTATATATCTCAGTTCGAACTTCGCGGGTCAAAGGCCTGTGCTACATAATTCGAGCAGTGTTTTGCACAACATTTAATTACAAATATTGCTTGTTCTCTTATCGCTTTAAGATGATTCGTAGGTGCACACTTACTATATTTTACCGTACGACGATAATTCTCATGATCCCAAGAGAAGAACATACATAACCGAACAGGTGGTGTTTGCTCTCAGGCCGCAAAGCATTATTTCGAGTATTTTCAAGATGGCGGACGTCCGACAAGGTATTCGTCAGATTCTACTGGGAAGTTGAAACACTTTTTCTGCATCATGAAATCAAATTCGGACCGGATGACGCTTTGATTTGCAATTTAAAGATTATTTTTCATAAATGGGGGACAAATTAAAGTGTAATGTGGCTTATGAGAGGCTAAATTACTATTTTAAAAGTTGGAACTATTTACGCGCCAAATATGTGAACAACAGTAACACCTATTGATAAAGGAGATGACGCCTCTATCGCTGCTAATTACAGACCGATCTCTCTGCTGAGTATCATCACCAAAACGCTAGAACGGTGTGTCTTTGATCATTGTTATCAACATTTGTCTCCTTATCTGTACCACCTACAACATGGATTCCAAAAGAGGAAATCAACAGTGACGCAACTAATTACAGTCTAACATGATATTGTGGAAAGTATAGCTAGTGGTAATGAAGTTGACGTGGTTCATCTTGATCTATAAAAGGTATTTGATAAGGTATCACATCAATTGCTGTTATCCAAACTGCAGTCATACGGGATCTCAGGAACTCTACTTCAATGGTTCAAGAGCTATTTGTGTGACAGACAGCAGCGTGTCGTCTTGGATGGTGCTTATTCTGACTGGTTACCCGTATCATCTGGTGTTCCTCAAGGCTCCATACTTGGACCACTGCTCTTTCTTATCTATGTCAATGATATGCCAGATTATGTACAAGGTGACTCCAAACTTGCCCTCTTCCGCGCTGGTGGCTCGAAGCTGTACAAAGTTATCAAATCTGAACCATGTAAGGAATTCCTTTAAGATGACATTGATTGTATTCACCGCTGGAGTGTTGACTCGCACATGTCATTCAACGCTTCCAAATGCAAAGTTGTCAACATGTCTACGAAAAGAACCCAAACCGCTAATTACCAGTACCATCTTGGAATCAGGTCCTTGAATATGCAACTGAAACAAAAGACCTTGGTGTTACTGTGTCAAGTGACCTAACATGGAACAAGCACATCGAGGATAGGTGTGCGAAGGCGAACAAGACCCTAGGACTGGTGAAGAGAACTTGTAGGGCAACAAAGTTTATTCTGAACTATTCAGAAGACATGTGCTACACTGAAAGACTCCGCGTACTCGAGCTCCAACCATTGGAGCATAGAAGGAACATCACTGACCTTATTCTCCTATACAAGATAAGAAACAACTCATTACAATTGACACTGACCTCAAACAGCACCTACTACCTTCTGCATCCTCCTACAACACAAGGAACTTTGACAGAAATAACAATACTTAGCCTCAACCCCACCATCAAAACTACTACAGAGCCACCTTCCTCCCAAGAACAGTTGGTATCTGGAATAAGCTTCCAACTGAAGCTAAGTCAACGAAATTGAAACTATCGCAATTTAAGAAACATGCAATTAGCTACTATCATAATCAACTGTCACAGTACAAACCTCATTAACTCTTTACTTGACTATTGAACCCTATTTTATAGCCCATAAACTTTGATAATTCAAACAATAAGATCAAGTTATATAAAGACTTATTTATATATATATATGAAAAATGAGGTGTTGCCATGCCTTGAATATATGTGAACTTGGAAATTTCTATAGATAATGTGCGTCCTATACAACCATAATGATGTTGCTCTTGTTTTTTCTTATTTCTAACGCTTTAGAGCAACATCATTAATGGTTGTATAGGACGCACGTTATCTATAGAATGACACACGGTTCAATGAACCTTAACATAGGCTTTTGTTCTAGTTTACCTAATCTATGTAATCGAAAATAATTATCATATCACTGACGAAGCTGTAATAGGCGAAACGTTTGTAAAATAAACCAAGAAAAATTGCCTTAAGAAGTCATTTATTTCCAAGTTCATATATATGTATATATATATTTTTTAAATTTATAGGAGAATTTATCAATTGGGACGAAAGTCCTGTAGCTTCTACCTGTCACAAAATTTAGTTTTAGTTTAGTTTTCGTTTAGTTTTACGTATAATCTCAACTTCTCAACTTCGATTTTAATTTTAATTTGTTATGATGAATAGCAGTAATAATACAAAACAATTGCTAAATTTGGTTAGAAAATAGCATATGTTTGGTTTGGATTTGTAAAAATGTAAAACTTAATTTGTTCCAGTAATTTCCTTTTAGAGCTAGTATGACGTTTTCTTCAGTTGCATAATCAAGAGGCTGGCTTTACTACAGTATGTTTGCTTGTCTACTTGAATGTGCGCTCCGGTGTCCTTCCTTCTCTACTACATAGTTATGTTGTGCGTCGAAATTTCTCAATGAACTGTACCTTTTATACCCTCGTTGGATCAGAATGTGGCACTTCTTCATCGAATGTGAGCAAATCTCAGACAGTAGTACCTTTATCACAGTGCCAAAGAGATGTAAGTAAGCATTTGCGCACGGTAAATGTTCATGATGTTAGTAATGAATTCGAAATTCTACTCGCAAGAGCTGGGGTATTTGAGTATGATGATGAACTTCTCGCGATAACGACAATTTGTCCCAAACATCGTTTGCAGCTCGGTGGAGGTTGGTTTCAAAGGAAAGTCTGTCGTTACCCCGAACACAAAGGCAAAGCAAAGCCCAATCGTACAGTGAGCAAAATCCAATCCCAGGCTATATATCAGCAATTAGGGCTGTTAGTACCCGTTGGTGCAGGTGAGTCTTTTTTGGGGGGGGGGGGGAATGTTTAAAGACTGGTCATAAAGTAAATGGGGGTGAGCTCTTTGAAAGGGGTGCGCTATCTTTAAAATGGAATATCTAACATCTAGCTTCTATGCAAATTTGCTTCAAAGCTGGGGTGGGTCATCACTTTTTCTACCGCATTTAATAATAGGCCAGCATAAAAAAAATGCTAATTCAATTCTAGTTTTGCCGGCCCACCCCTCCCCCCCTACTTTATGACCAGTCCCTTAGACATTTGAATTGACAGGACACTGTGGATAGGGATCTAGGATCTTGGCATATTATGTGCGTGTGAGGAGCGGGAAGGGGCTTTCATATATTGTCAAGCCGCGAATGCAATTAATAATTTCCACAAGGATGTACCTTGCATGATTTTTGCCATCACTCAATATAAGCCGCCACCCCAATACCAGTATTCCATGCATTTTCGACACGTACATTTCTTATGAAGTGAGAGGGATATATAAATATATTATATGCAATTTCAAGATCTCCTCAATTACTTATAAATTCTGGTGGTTTTTTCGAGTGAAGGGGATAAAAAGGACTTTTAAAAGAAGTTCGTGCCTCTTACTTTCAGTGGATACTGGTTATGATCCCTCCTCGAAAAATGAAGGAATGAAAGAACATACGGACAAATGAATGGATGAACGAACGAACGAATGAAGGGATAAATGAATAAATGAATAAATGAATGAGAGAATGTCTGGATGTTTGAAGGAATAAATGAATGAAGGAAGGAATGGATGAATGAAAGAAAGAAAGAAAGAAAGAAAGAAAGAAAGAATGAATGAATGAATGAATGAATGAATGAATGAATGAATGAATGAATGAATGAATGAATGAATGAATGAATGAATGAATGAATGAATGAATGAATGAATGAATGAATGAATGAATGAATGAATGAATGAATGAATGAATGAATGAATGAATGAATGAATGAAAGAAAGAATGAAGGAATCAATCAATCAATCAATGAAAGACAATCACTCCGAGCGAAGATGAGTGAATCTGATTTTTCGTCCAGTGATAAAACTTGAATAAAAACATAAACGAGGAAGACATATCAAATTGAAAATGTACCATTTAATACCTAGTTGTGTAAGAAAGCTTAACGCTATGGTTCTGAAAACTTGTTTTGATAGCTAAACTAAAGACATCACCATGGAAATATTTTCATGCTTAGGAGTTTTCAAACTAAAAAATTCTCTTACGTACCAAATTTGTCAGCGATTCCTTTCCTCTATAAAGCAAAACGTCAATAGTAACATTACTTCAAACCAAATAATCTTCCTGAATTGTGAAGCTTAAAAAGGTCGAGTTTTACTTTGTGTTTTTCGCTTACAAGCAGCACATGGCTGGGAAGCTGCTGAAAGTTTTGCTTGACGTGCAAACGCGCCCAAAAACAGTCACACTTTCGTATGTAGTGTCCCGTTTGTCACGCACTTAGTATGAAATTTATTCATAGTTAATAAAATTCTTTTAAAAAAATCGTTTCTCTTTCAAACGCATGGATAATCCAATTTTGTGTGTGTAGATCTTAAAGTATATTTAACAATTAGTCCTCGAGTCCGAATGGTCTACGAGTCAATAGCCCTTGAGGCCGAAGGCCGAATGGGCTATTGACTCGTAGGCCATGAGGGCGAGAGGTCTAATTGTTTTAGTAAAAACCTACTAATCGGTCCAATAAAAGGATGCAAAAAGTTTTGGATTTTGCTTTAAATATATATTTTTTGGTTTTCAAAACCGGCGCTTTTCGCTACTAGAGGTCTATCACTAATAGACCCCTAGTAGCTCAGCCAATCACAGGGCTCGATTGGTGATAGACCATTAGTAGGTTTTTTCTAAGTCAAATTAGTCTTGTGAAATAGAACAATATATTTATAATTGGTTTTGAATAGAACATGGGAAATAGGAAGTACGAAGAATTGAACTGGGAGCTCCGCTTTTAGGCAGTGTCTAAGTATCAGGGACGGCGGAGCAGTTTTTAAAGTGGGGGGGCTAAACTATTTCCTACCCACCCCTCCCCTATCATTCTGATTTTTTCACTTTTTATCGTTAAGAAAAAAAAAAATTCTCAAAAAAGTGGGGGGGCTCTAGCCCCCCAGCCCCCCCGGCTCCGCCGTCCCTGAGTATATATATATCATATCTTGTGTATACGCTTGTATAACACCTTTATTAAAATTCTAGTTTTTCTATATTGAAGACTCAGCATAACTTGGTTTGTATATTAATGATAATGATAATAGCATGACTTTTGTCGTCGTATTGTTTATTTGTGGACCTTGCAACATCGCTTGCCAAATTAAGGCAACAAATAAACAGTATGCCCTCCAAACGTCATGTTATTGTCCTATTATTTATGAAGAATGCAAAATAGGTCATTTTTAGCCCTTTTCACACAGAACGCATGGGTTATAGCCTATGGTTTTGATAGATTTTGGCCCATTTTCACACCTTTTGAAAAAAATATATAGAGATTATCTATTAAGAGCCTGATATCGTTTTTATTCACGAACAAGCGAGTCCGCGAGCGAGTGAGCGATATGATACGGAAAACGAGTCGATAAGGGTCGATTGTATATTATTATATATCGCGAGATTTTAGTGGACAGTTTGCCGTGAAGTGATAGTGTATCACTTCACTGATATGGTTTTTATTCACGGCTTTATTTCACGGATTTCGACCCTAAATGTGTAATAATTTAATTTAATTTATTTATTTAGCTTCGCCATTTAAAAACCCACGCCAACACACACACTCACGCACACACACAATATATACAAATATATATACATAATGGCTGGGAATCCACTACAGCGTGCGCCAATTACAGTGGTCCCTCACATATATTAATATTTTGAATTAAAAGTTGAAGAATTTATAATTAAATATTTTTTTTTTTTGTCTTTTCTTTTTCGTGTTTGTTTTGTCCTTTTTTCCCCCTTATACTTCTCTTTTAAGCAATATTTATACACGACATGAAAAGCTGCGTTTAGGCTAGTTTTAAATGCAGCTTTATGTAAATTTTACTTTTCAAGTCTACACGGATTTGAAAGAGATAAAATTTTAAGTTTCAAGTTTTCACTTTGTAAACTCGTAGAAACATTACGTTTACACAGGTTTAAATGCCAGGTAAATGTGAAGGAAATTTGATATTTTCTACGTAATAAATGCCAATTACAAGGAAACGTAAACAGTGTAAACGAAACGTGGGGTTTACACAGGTTTTTTAATGAGAGTATTTAACATTTGTTTTTGTTATTGAATAAACTGAAAGAAACTGAATTAAATATCAAGTTTACATAAGTTTTCATTCATGAATATCTACAGAAAATAATCCTGATACGGCAAGTAGATTTGACGGATTTCGAAAACAAAATCTTTTTGGAAACTTGGAATATGATATCTTTTGAAAACAAGAAAACAAGGCCTCAGAATGTTATGCGCGCGATCCTCGAAATCATTTTAATCAACAGATTTGAATACTGTCTCATCCCAACTCTTGGTGCGGATTGTATCGCACAAACAGTAATTATTTTTAATTAATCAATTTTAGGTCTTATTTGTCTTTTTGGTCTTATTTGTCTGATAGGCATTGTACTGTAAGTGTCCAGAATGGACAATCTACACCAAGAAATGTTCAATCAGGAATTCCTCAGAGTTCTGTGTTAGGACCGATCCTCTTTATGTTATACTCAGCTCCTATTAGTGATATTGTTCGTAGTTAAGATGTAAACTTCCACCTATATGCGGATGACTCCAAGTTATATATTACCTTTTCAACATCATCTTTGGTGGAACTAGAGCATGCTAAACTTAAAATGCAATCTTGTGTTAAGGATATAGATAACTGGATGTGTAGGAACAAGTTAAAACTTAACAGTGATAAGACTGAGGTACTTGTTCTATCTTCTCCTTATAGTCCCAAGCCATCTCTGGACACTCTAGAAATATCTGGCTATGATATCACACCTACATCGACATGTAGGAATATTGGGGTGATTTTTGATGAGTATCTATCACTTGATAGCCAGATATCTGCTATTTGTAAATCCTCGTTTTATCACTTGCGTAATATATCAAAAATTCGCCAATTCATCAGTAAGAGTGCCAGTAAGAGTGCCTGCGAATCACTTGTTCACTCTTTTATCACCTCTAAATTGGATTTTTGAAACTCCTTATTCTATGGTCTACCTAAGTCATCTATAGAAATACTTCAGCACATCCAAAATGCAGCTGCAAGGGTTGTTACGTTTTCTAGTAAATACGATCACATCACCCCTGTTCTCCATAAGTTGCATTGGTTACCTGTTGAGTTTCGCATTAAGTTTAAGATATTATTGCTTACTTTTAAAATCCTAGATGATGCTGCACCACCTTACCTACTTCAATCATATAATCCACCTCGATCTTTAAGATCCTCTGGCCAAAATCTATTATCTAAACCTGTTGTTAATCTTAAGAACTATGGTTATAGAGCGTTCTCCTATGCAGCCCCTGAATTGTGGAACTCCCTCCCATTCAAGATTAGAGCTTGTGAGTCTATATCTACTTTTAAAAAAGAGTTGAAAACCTGGCTTTTCCGGCATGCCTACAATCTTAATTATTTTTTTATTTTTCTTTGTTTCTTTGTTTCTTTGTTTCTTTGTTTCTTTGTTTCTTTGTTTCTTTGTTTCTTTGTTTCTTTGTTTCTTTGTTTCTTTGTTTCTTTGTTTCTTTGTTTCTTTGTTTCTTTGTTTCTTTGTTTCTTTGTTTCTTTGTTTCTTTGTTTCTTTGTTTCTTTGTTTCTTTGTTTCTTTGTTTCTTTGTTTCTGTTTCTTTGTTTCTTTGTTTCTTTGTTTCTTTGTTTCTTTGTTTCTTTGTTTCTTTGTTTCTTTGTTTCTTTGTTTCTTTTACTTTGTTTTAATGAATACTTGTAATTATGTACCTATTCAATACTATTTTGTATTTTAAGACTTATTATTATTTTTGCTTTTGTAAATATTTTGTGTATTTTATATTTCCTTTCTTTATCTTGTATATATTGTATAGCGTTTTTGAAATATTTTAGAATTGACGCTATATAAAATAAATATTATTATTATTATTATAATAATTAATCGAAATTAAGAGATTAAGAAAAACTGATTTCAACGATCCTTGTTAAGCATTGACAAGCGTGATCTGATCAGCATAGGGCAGAATCTATTAATTCAGGGAATGAAAAGTGCCAGTTACACCTTTTAAAACTAGGCAGCGCATGCGCAGGCAGGCCGCATGCAAAGGGAAAAGCACCGCAATTTCAACAAGGTAAACGTGATGAGGTATGTCTAGAATCGTGCCAGCAATCCATTTCCGTGATCAAAATTCGCAAATTCCAAAATCGTTGAAAGCGATTTAGAGAGGCAGTGCAACCGGAAGTCGCCAGCGAAAGGGAAGGCGCTTTGTTCAAAATTTCACCCGAATAGGAAAATTGCTCGTTCTTAGTGGACTTCAATCTTAAAAATCTTTAAGAAACAGCTTTTACCTGGAATGTTTGACACTAGAGGTTAGTACTTTCAATTTTATTATGTGAAGGTTGTCTATCTCGTTCATTGAATAGATCGGCTGATAACTTTTTGTGAATATCGATGTAATTTTGTATTTTTATTTAGATTAGCTAAAGTTTAAGTACATTTTTGCGAATTATTTTTACTTTTGCCCAAGCTTCATATTTACACATAACGTTTGTCTATCTTTGATCTTTTCAACTGTATAAGGTTGCAGAACTTAAAAAATGTGTACGACTTATAATCCCTGTTTCACCGTACCATACTTTGAATTGGTTGCTATTTAGCTGAATTGCAAGACAAATTTAAAAGAGCAGTGCACAAGTCTCCATGTCATTTGGTTGAAGCGTTTTCTCTGGCAGGTTGATGTTACTTTAATGTTCTTTCGTGCCGGCTTTTAGAACAGGACAACATATAGTTTTTGTGTTATTGAATCTTATTTTTATCGCATTTTTCACATTTTTCACATTGTAAACTATGGTATTAGACCTTGAGGCCTGGCAATTAACGAGAAAAAATGCAAGTTTTACTTGTGCCCAAGGTGGAAATTACCATAAACGGAAGCTTATTAGTTTATTAGTAAGGTAAAGTCCAGACCTATTTTTGGTCTATGGAAGGTATGACATGATAGAAACATGGTATTGACCTTATGGATATTTTTCGTTCGTACTGCATAAAAATCACTCAAAAGCTTTCAAAATAGTTTCATAACTCTCTGATGTATTTAACTGAATTAAAACGCTTTTATGTTTTAAAATATTTTCCATTATTTGATCTTTTTGTAGTGTATTTGCGTTGGTTCAAGCAAAGCTTGCAAATGTATCCTGATCGAGACTCAACTACACTGAAATCGCTGTCTAAATGGTCGAGTTACGGTGCAATGTTTTAGAAATCTTGACGTTTAAAGGACTTCTACATATTGCATGACCTTCTCTCGATGTCCTTTCGATATATTTAATATTTATATACAAGGATTACGATGTACAAAGCCACCCAAACAAACCATCTTATTCAAATGCCCTTGTTGTTTGCCTACATTTATGCGTCTGCATGCCAGCGGTAATTATCATTAAAATTGATTTTCGTGCCCATTGTAGTACAAAATGCTTACGTGCTCCAAAATCATTGAAAGCGATTTTGTGAGGAAGCGCATGCGCAGGCCGCCATCGAAGGGAAAACTCATGAGGTACTTAATTTTTGCATCCTTTCAACACAGTGTGACCATTTCAAACTTTTGTATGATGAATATGTGATGTAAGAAATTAATATGCTCGTTTTATGCAAGCTTATAACTTTAACGACCTGTATGAGCCGTGAAACAAAATCACCACTTGTCAGTATCAGGTCGTGTGTATTGGACATACATGGCCAAAACTGGAGGTGTTTTGAAAAAGAATAACATTGACACTAAGTTTGAAAAAAGGCAAAAAAACTCAAAATTGTTCAAAACATTGGGCTATTGTCCATGGTTTTTGGATGAAGAGGACAATAATTGACTCTTCTTTTTTGAAATTGTAGATGAGTTATAATATAATAGTAGTATATGTAGAACCTCCTCATACCTATCTGATGCTCCATTTTCGTTCTTCGTGTTTAGCAACGTTCTTCATTTATGACTGATGTTTCTCCTCCAGAAAGCAAAAAAAAACAAAAACGATTCAGTCAACAATAAAGAGTACATAGATTAAAAAAAGAACTACTATTGCTTTCTTTCCATTACCCCCTCACTGACTAAGCATTAAATATTTTTTCCACCTCACTTCTGCTAACTTTTTACACGAGCAGTTTTTTTCAGTAACTCAGTAAAAGAACAAAAAACACCTCAAATATACTAAAAATTGGTCAAAACCGTGGGCTATACTCCATGCTTTTTGCCTGAGAATGGCCAAAAATGATCTATATTGTGTTCGTCAAAAATAATGGGCTTTTTTTCAAATGGTTTGAAAATGGCGTACAATCAGTCAAAAGCAAGATCTAAATTCCATGCTTTTTGCCTGAAAATGGCTAAAAATGATCTATATTGTAATCTTCAAAAATAATGGGCATTTTTTCAATTGGTTTGAAAATGGCCCAAAATTAGTCAAAACCAAGGGCTAAATTCCATGCTTTTTGCCTGAAAATGGCTAAAAATGACCTATTTTTTTATCCTTCACTAATAATAAAACTAAGCATGTTTTTTGTCTGAAGATGGCCAAAAATGATCTATTTTGTGTAGTTCTTAAATAATGCCTATTTTTTCAAAAGGGGTGAAAATGGCCCAAAATCGGTCAAAGCTGTGGGCTACAGTCCATGCTTTTTGCCTGAAAATGGCCAAAAATGATCTATATTGTGTTGTAAGATCTTGATCACTCAACCCCATAGTCTCGTTTGGATGCAATGCTCATCACAATACTGCTGGTTTGTCGGAGCGGCATACTCATCTACGTAAAGAGCTATTGTTTTTCATTGTATATTGATTATAGAGATAGCTATACTACTTGATCAGTTTTATTTTTCCAGCTGCATCATAGCAATAGGAGGTACAATCACTTAGACATCAAATATTTGAATAATCATCTTTCTTTGCTTGTGTGTTTGCTTTTGTAAATGTCTGTTGTTGTGTGTATATGTATATACTGTCATTGTCAACAAGGTCAAGGTCAAAAAAAGAAAAGTATATTATTATGAACAATGAATTGAATCAGAGGCATTCTACTTCTTCATTACGAGTTGAACTGAAAATACTATTTTGCTTTTGAAAAAGGATGGAATTCTATAACTAGATTTAGATGTTGTAAACCAATAAATACTTTACTAATATTCTATTTATACTCTTATATCAAATTTAATTTTGTTGGTCATTTTTGTGGGGAAAGCTTGATATTAATTTTGATTGTTCACATTGGTTTTGTAGACAGGGCCAAGGTTTTCACGATTACGCGATACTGTTTTACACGGAACTAACAGACATTTTTATGATCAGAATAGGCAGCTGTATTTGCTTTTTTTTGATATTGTTTCTATAATATTTAATTATCATATTACACTTTGCTTTTTAGAGATTTCATGTTTGTTTTGTTTTTCAATTTGTACCTACGATCTCATCATATTATTTTAGTCGGTTCAATTAAAAAACCTATATTTTTCCAGCATTTTGTTGCCAAAAGGATCCGAATCAGTTATTTCCTTGTTAAAAGCTGAATTACTTCAACATATTAGACATCTTAGCAATCATTTGAGCTGAAAGGTTTTTGGATGAAAAACTCGGTAGTTTGTAAGACTCGGCTACAAATAATTTGCTTTATTTAGTTTTGAATTTTACCCTGACGAATGAGTGAGCAAGTGAGTGACACATTTGCATATCTTGAGTCCTCATGATAACTCATTCCTACGCGTCGCGTATCCACAAGTAAAAAAAACATTTAGACCAAAAGAAATGTTACGTTATACCTTACACTTGATGTAATAGTTTTCTCGGCATCTCTGACAGTACCAATAAGTCCACGACCCCGAATGGCCTATGAGTCAATAGCCCATTGGGCCATCGGCTTCATAGAAACTGAGACTAGCCTTGGTAGCGATAAATATGTTGCAAATAATCTAGGGTAAACTTAGGTGAAAAAATAATAAACTATACCAAAATACTTCCAAAATTTCTCAAAAAAGCTGTAGGCTTCAAGAGACCTCCTTGCCTTTATAAAGATTTTAATTATTCTAAATATTATTGTATGTATATATATATATAATAATACAATGATAATGATAATGATGATGATGATGATGATGATGATGATGATGATGATGATGATGATGATGATGATGATGATGATGATGATGATGATGATGATGATGATGATGATGATGATGATGATGATGATAGGAAATAAGCAAAATAAAACGTGAACTATTTCTTTATTCTTACAGTCATTAAATAAAAGAACTTTATGACTCAAGTGATTTCTGCAAGACTGGGTAAAAAAAAAGACAAGGTTGAGGTGCTTGAAGTTTAATCAAAACTGAAAAACGTTCAAAGTGAACGAAGATGTGCTCTCTTAGTTCACACTCTCTTGCTATAATAATCACAAAATATTCGCACATAGAAAGCTAACAATCTCCCCCTTCTCTTTCTCCTCCCCCATTTACCTCTCCCTTATAATTGATAAATAAATTTATAAATTTATATTCCGCATCACTCAAAACACAGCTACTATACGAATATAAAGTATGTGCAATAAGATACCTTGTAAGTTAACATTATTATTATAGCAGTTCACAAGTATTGAAATTTATAATTTCATTAATTCGTGTTACCTAGCTAGATTAGCTCCTTAGTCACTCTAGATAACCAATACCATAATTTTGTAAATATAGAGATGTAATTATTACGATTTTTTTGTAAAGCATTTTTTGGTATAAATTTATATCATTGTATTGTATAAATATAGAACTCATATTTTACACAGACTTGCAGCACTTAACTTGCAATTTGCAACGACTAGTTAAGTTTATAGCTTGTTATCAATGAGTGGTAAAGACATGGGACTGCGTAGTGAAGTGTGCTAGGTTTTAGAAGGTTTATAAATAAATATGCATGAAGGTATAGTGGCAATTGTAAAACAATTTTTCTTACAATAAATGATGGCATACCATTTGATACTTGCTTTGGGAAGGAGTTCTTGAACTTAGAAGAACTTAGAATAAGAAAGAAAGAAAGAAAGAAAAAAAGAAAGAAAGAAAGAAAGTAAGTGTAAACTAAGGTAGGAGTGAATATCAAAGTAGATGAATTAGAAGCCGTCACGTTGTTGTTGTTGTTGTTGTACATTGTGCAAGAAAAGACTACAATAGTATTAAGAAGCGTAAATAAATATTTAAGCTAAAGAAACATAGTTTGTGGAAAAACTCTGGAGCCTTAAGGATAAACAAGCAGAATGGAAGCAAAAACAAGCGAATTCATGTGGGTTTTAGCCTAAAAACCCAACCACGTGCAAACTACTACAACAAGCTTATGCGTATTTGGGGAAAAAAAACTAATGTTTGAAGGAGGAAAAAAGCTGTAACCCAGGAAGTAAATGTGTAGAAGGGAAGAAATAATGTTTGTGTTGGTGTCTTCACAGTTAAGAGTAGATTATGATATTTTGTTACCTCTTAAAAGCGAGTGTTTCTGTGCAATCAGTCGTGGTCATCAGTGAGGGAGGCGAAGGACGAAGTGAGGCCTTTGAATATGATTAGAATGTGTAATGAGGTGACCCGACAGGCTTTGCGGTCACTCGCGCGCTCAAATGGGGTATGGAATATCGGCAACGAGGGACTTGAGGACATCATTAAGTCCTATGACGGTTTAAATCCGTGTGAACACGAAGAAATGTGTGCACACCTGCTCCTGGTAGGACGGGGAAGGTAGTGAAAAGGAAATATTTCGGCCAAGATGATCGGAAAAGGCAGCTTATTCCGATGTGAATTTGAGTCCTACGAGTGCAGCAGGGGCCCTCGTTGGCGAAGTCGTCTTGGACCGACGGGAATGAAATTTGCTCGGGCTGTAGAGCAGCCGTGGGTAGGCGGCGAGTGATTGGCTTGTTGGTGCCCAAGACTTAGTTGTAGTTGTTGTTGTTGTTGGTGAAGGGGTATTCTATGCCGGTTTTCAGTCCTGTTGGGTACCCTGTTGTTTTTGCTGTGGTCAGTGGAGTACTGGGGGCGAAGATGGGAGGGGTGGTCGTATCTATATTGCAGTGTTCGTGTATCTCCATACTAGTTTGATTTGACCCCTTACGGGCTCGTTCTTGTTTTTTTCGAAGCAATAAAGAGCTCGCGAGCTTGCTCGTGCACTCCACTACCACACCAAATCATTAATTCGACTGGAAACCCGTTCTTTGTAGCCTCAATTGAGCAGCCTTTTCAGTCAATATGTATGTAATAAATCGTGTAGGTCCGTCGTGGGTGAATATCCAATTATACAAAATTGTAACCCAACAATGAATTTTCGCGCGCTGTCATTGGTTTAAATGGGTCACGTGCAGGACGGGTATCAGGTGATATCCCCCATCCGACGTGATGTTTGTCCAGTAGAAGGGAAAAACATTACAAAAGAAAAGAAAAAGCACATTTTGGGTGTCCAAAACACTGTTTTGCTGGGAAAAACAACTTTTTAGCCCAAAAAACTGAAAAATGGCCATTTTGGCTCTCAAAACCAGGTTTTTCGCTTACAGCGTCACCTGTTTGCTGAAACCCCCACTTTTTGCTCATGATTATACCTCTTGAGATAAAAACACGACGTTTTGGCGAAAAAAAATTCGGTTTTGGCTGAGTAAAGGTGCTTTTTGGTCAAAAAAGCTGTTTTTTGCTGAGAAAATTGGAAATTTGCTGAGAATTTTCTTTTGCTCAAAACACGACGTTTTCACTGCTAAACGCAAGTTTTGGCCGAGAAAAGCACATTTTGGGTGTCCAAAACACTGTTTTGCTGGGAAAAACAACTTTTTAGCCCAAAAAACTGAAAAATGGCCATTTTGGCTCTCAAAACCAGGTTTTTCGCTTACGGCGTCACCTGTTTGCTGAAACCCCCACTTTTTGCTCATGATTATACCTCTTGAGATAAAAACACGACGTTTTGGCGAAAAAAAATTCGGTTTTGGCTGAGTAAAGGTGCTTTTTGGTCAAAAAAGCTGTTTTTTGCTGAGAAAATTGGAAATTTGCTGAGAATTTTCTTTTGCTCAAAACACGACGTTTTCACTGCTAAACGCAAGTTTTGGCCGAGAAAAGCACATTTTGGGTGTCCAAAACACTGTTTTGCTGGGAAAAACAACTTTTTAGCCCAAAAAACTGAAAAATGGCCATTTTGGCTCTCAAAACCAGGTTTTTCGCTTACAGCGTCACCTGTTTGCTGAAACCCCCACTTTTTGCTCATGATTATACCTCTTGAGATAAAAACACGACGTTTTGGCGAAAAAAAATTCGGTTTTGGCTGAGTAAAGGTGCTTTTTGGTCAAAAAAGCTGTTTTTTGCTGAGAAAATTGGAAATTTGCTGAGAATTTTCTTTTGCTCAAAACACGACGTTTTCACTGCTAAACGCAAGTTTTGGCCGAGAAAAGCACATTTTGGGTGTCCAAAACACTGTTTTGCTGGGAAAATCAACTTTTTAGCCCAAAAAACTGAAAAATGGCCATTTTGGCTCTCAAAACCAGGTTTTTCGCTTACGGCGTCACCTGTTTGCTGAAACCCCCACTTTTTGCTCATGATTATACCTCTTGAGATAAAAACACGACGTTTTGGCGAAAAAAAATTCGGTTTTGGCTGAGTAAAGGTGCTTTTTGGTCAAAAAAGCTGTTTTTTGCTGAGAAAATTGGAAATTTGCTGAGAATTTTCTTTTGCTCAAAACACGACGTTTTCACTGCTAAACGCAAGTTTTGGCCGAGAAAAGCACATTTTGGGTGTCCAAAACACTGTTTTGCTGGGAAAAACAACTTTTTAGCCCAAAAAACTGAAAAATGGCCATTTTGGCTCTCAAAACCAGGTTTTTCGCTTACGGCGTCACCTGTTTGCTGAAACCCCCACTTTTTGCTCATGATTATACCTCTTGAGATAAAAACACGACGTTTTGGCGAAAAAAAATTCGGTTTTGGCTGAGTAAAGGTGCTTTTTGGTCAAAAAAGCTGTTTTTTGCTGAGAAAATTGGAAATTTGCTGAGAATTTTCTTTTGCTCAAAACACGACGTTTTCACTGCTAAACGCAAGTTTTGGCCGAGAAAAGCACATTTTGGGTGTCCAAAACACTGTTTTGCTGGGAAAAACAACTTTTTAGCCCAAAAAACTGAAAAATGGCCATTTTGGCTCTCAAAACCAGGTTTTTCGCTTACAGCGTCACCTGTTTGCTGAAACCCCCACTTTTTGCTCATGATTATACCTCTTGAGATAAAAACACGACGTTTTGGCGAAAAAAAATTCGGTTTTGGCTGAGTAAAGGTGCTTTTTGGTCAAAAAAGCTGTTTTTTGCTGAGAAAATTGGAAATTTGCTGAGAATTTTCTTTTGCTCAAAACACGACGTTTTCACTGCTAAACGCAAGTTTTGGCCGAGAAAAGCACATTTTGGGTGTCCAAAACACTGTTTTGCTGGGAAAATCAACTTTTTAGCCCAAAAAACTGAAAAATGGCCATTTTGGCTCTCAAAACCAGGTTTTTCGCTTACGGCGTCACCTGTTTGCTGAAACCCCCACTTTTTGCTCATGATTATACCTCTTGAGATAAAAACACGACGTTTTGGCGAAAAAAAATTCGGTTTTGGCTGAGTAAAGGTGCTTTTTGGTCAAAAAAGCTGTTTTTTGCTGAGAAAATTGGAAATTTGCTGAGAATTTTCTTTTGCTCAAAACACGACGTTTTCACTGCTAAACGCAAGTTTTGGCCGAGAAAAGCACATTTTGGGTGTCCAAAACACTGTTTTGCTGGAAAAAACAACTTTTTAGCCCAAAAAACTGAAAAATGGCCATTTTGGCTCTCAAAACCAGGTTTTTCGCTTACGGCGTCACCTGTTTGCTGAAACCCCCACTTTTTGCTCATGATTATACCTCTTGAGATAAAAACACGACGTTTTGGCGAAAAAAAATTCGGTTTTGGCTGAGTAAAGGTGCTTTTTGGTCAAAAAAGCTGTTTTTTGCTGAGAAAATTGGAAATTTGCTGAGAATTTTCTTTTGCTCAAAACACGACGTTTTCACTGCTAAACGCAAGTTTTGGCCGAGAAAAGCACATTTTGGGTGTCCAAAACACTGTTTTGCTGGGAAAAACAACTTTTTAGCCCAAAAAACTGAAAAATGGCCATTTTGGCTCTCAAAACCAGGTTTTTCGCTTACGGCGTCACCTGTTTGCTGAAACCCCCACTTTTTGCTCATGATTATACCTCTTGAGATAAAAACACGACGTTTTGGCGAAAAAAAATTCGGTTTTGGCTGAGTAAAGGTGCTTTTTGGTCAAAAAAGCTGTTTTTTGCTGAGAAAATTGGAAATTTGCTGAGAATTTTCTTTTGCTCAAAACACGACGTTTTCACTGCTAAACGCAAGTTTTGGCCGAGAAAAGCACATTTTGGGTGTCCAAAACACTGTTTTGCTGGGAAAAACAACTTTTTAGCCCAAAAAACTGAAAAATGGCCATTTTGGCTCTCAAAACCAGGTTTTTCGCTTACAGCGTCACCTGTTTGCTGAAACCCCCACTTTTTGCTCATGATTATACCTCTTGAGATAAAAACACGACGTTTTGGCGAAAAAAAATTCGGTTTTGGCTGAGTAAAGGTGCTTTTTGGTCAAAAAAGCTGTTTTTTGCTGAGAAAATTGGAAATTTGCTGAGAATTTTCTTTTGCTCAAAACACGACGTTTTCACTGCTAAACGCAAGTTTTGGCCGAGAAAAGCACATTTTGGGTGTCCAAAACACTGTTTTGCTGGGAAAAACAACTTTTTAGCCCAAAAAACTGAAAAATGGCCATTTTGGCTCTCAAAACCAGGTTTTTCGCTTACGGCGTCACCTGTTTGCTGAAACCCCCACTTTTTGCTCATGATTATACCTCTTGAGATAAAAACACGACGTTTTGGCGAAAAAAAATTCGGTTTTGGCTGAGTAAAGGTGCTTTTTGGTCAAAAAAGCTGTTTTTTGCTGAGAAAATTGGAAATTTGCTGAGAATTTTCTTTTGCTCAAAACACGACGTTTTCACTGCTAAACGCAAGTTTTGGCCGAGAAAAGCACATTTTGGGTGTCCAAAACACTGTTTTGCTGGGAAAAACAACTTTTTAGCCCAAAAAACTGAAAAATGGCCATTTTGGCTCTCAAAACCAGGTTTTTCGCTTACAGCGTCACCTGTTTGCTGAAACCCCCACTTTTTGCTCATGATTATACCTCTTGAGATAAAAACACGACGTTTTGGCGAAAAAAAATTCGGTTTTGGCTGAGTAAAGGTGCTTTTTGGTCAAAAAAGCTGTTTTTTGCTGAGAAAATTGGAAATTTGCTGAGAATTTTCTTTTGCTCAAAACACGACGTTTTCACTGCTAAACGCAAGTTTTGGCCGAGAAAAGCACATTTTGGGTGTCCAAAACACTGTTTTGCTGGGAAAAACAACTTTTTAGCCCAAAAAACTGAAAAATGGCCATTTTGGCTCTCAAAACCAGGTTTTTCGCTTACGGCGTCACCTGTTTGCTGAAACCCCCACTTTTTGCTCATGATTATACCTCTTGAGATAAAAACACGACGTTTTGGCGAAAAAAAATTCGGTTTTGGCTGAGTAAAGGTGCTTTTTGGTCAAAAGAGCTGTTTTTTGCTTAGAAAATTTGAAATTTGCTGAGAATTTTCTTTTGCTCAAAACACGACATTTTCACTGCTAAACGCAAGTTTTGGCCGAGAAAAGCACATTTTGGGTGTCCAAAACACTGTTTTGCTGGGAAAAACAACTTTTTAGCCCAAAAAACTGAAAAATGGCCATTTTGGCTCTCAAAACCAGGTTTTTCGCTTACGGCGTCACCTGTTTGCTGAAACCCCCACTTTTTGCTCATGATTATACCTCTTGAGATAAAAACACGACGTTTTGGCGAAAAAAAATTCGGTTTTGGCTGAGTAAAGGTGCTTTTTTGGTCAAAAGAGCTGTTTTTTGCTGAGAAAATTTGAAATTTGCTGAGAATTTTCTTTTGCTCAAAACACGACGTTTTCACTGCTAAACGCAAGTTTTGGCCGAGAAAAGCACATTTTGGGTGTCCAAAACACTGTTTTGCTGGGAAAAACAACTTTTTAGCCCAAAAAACTGAAAAATGGCCATTTTGGCTCTCAAAACCAGGTTTTTCGCTTACGGCGTCACCTGTTTGCTGAAATCCCCACTTTTTGCTCATGATTATACCTCTTGAGATAAAAACACGACGTTTTGGCGAAAAAAAATTCGGTTTTGGCTGAGTAAAGGTGCTTTTTGGTCAAAAAAGCTGTTTTTTGCTGAGAAAATTGGAAATTTGCTGAGAATTTTCTTTTGCTCAAAACACGACGTTTTCACTGCTAAACGCAAGTTTTGGCCGAGAAAAGCACATTTTGGGTGTCCAAAACACTGTTTTGCTGGGAAAATCAACTTTTTAGCCCAAAAAACTGAAAAATGGCCATTTTGGCTCTCAAAACCAGGTTTTTCGCTTACGGCGTCACCTGTTTGCTGAAACCCCCACTTTTTGCTCATGATTATACCTCTTGAGATAAAAACACGACGTTTTGGCGAAAAAAAATTCGGTTTTGGCTGAGTAAAGGTGCTTTTTGGTCAAAAAAGCTGTTTTTTGCTGAGAAAATTGGAAATTTGCTGAGAATTTTCTTTTGCTCAAAACACGACGTTTTCACTGCTAAACGCAAGTTTTGGCCGAGAAAAGCACATTTTGGGTGTCCAAAACACTGTTTTGCTGGGAAAAACAACTTTTTAGCCCAAAAAACTGAAAAATGGCCATTTTGGCTCTCAAAACCAGGTTTTTCGCTTACGGCGTCACCTGTTTGCTGAAACCCCCACTTTTTGCTCATGATTATACCTCTTGAGATAAAAACACGACGTTTTGGCGAAAAAAAATTCGGTTTTGGCTGAGTAAAGGTGCTTTTTGGTCAAAAGAGCTGTTTTTTGCTGAGAAAATTTGAAATTTGCTGAGAATTTTCTTTTGCTCAAAACACGACATTTTCACTGCTAAACGCAAGTTTTGGCCGAGAAAAGCACATTTTGGGTGTCCAAAACACTGTTTTGCTGGGAAAAACAACTTTTTAGCCCAAAAAACTGAAAAATGGCCATTTTGGCTCTCAAAACCAGGTTTTTCGCTTACGGCGTCACCTGTTTGCTGAAACCCCCACTTTTTGCTCATGATTATACCTCTTGAGATAAAAACACGACGTTTTGGCGAAAAAGAATTCGGTTTTGGCTGAGTAAAGGTGCTTTTTGGTCAAAAAAGCTGTTTTTTGCTGAGAAAATTGGAAATTTGCTGAGAATTTTCTTTTGCTCAAAACACGACGTTTTCGCTGCTAAACGCAAGTTTTGGCCGAGAAAAGCACATTTTGGGTGTCCAAAACACTGTTTTGCTGGGAAAAACAACTTTTTAGCCCAAAAAACTGAAAAATGGCCATTTTGGCTCTCAAAACCAGGTTTTTCGCTTACGGCGTCACCTGTTTGCTGAAACCCCCACTTTTTGCTCATGATTATACCTCTTGAGATAAAAACACGACGTTTTGGCGAAAAAAAATTCGGTTTTGGCTGAGTAAAGGTGCTTTTTGGTCAAAAAAGCTGTTTTTTGCTGAGAAAATTGGAAATTTGCTGAGAATTTTCTTTTGCTCAAAACACGACGTTTTCACTGCTAAACGCAAGTTTTGGCCGAGAAAAGCACATTTTGGGTGTCCAAAACACTGTTTTGCTGGGAAAAACAACTTTTTAGCCCAAAAAACTGAAAAATGGCCATTTTGGCTCTCAAAACCAGGTTTTTCGCTTACGGCGTCACCTGTTTGCTGAAACCCCCACTTTTTGCTCATGATTATACCTCTTGAGATAAAAACACGACGTTTTGGCGAAAAAGAATTCGGTTTTGGCTGAGTAAAGGTGCTTTTTGGTCAAAAAAGCTGTTTTTTGCTGAGAAAATTGGAAATTTGCTGAGAATTTTCTTTTGCTCAAAACACGACGTTTTCACTGCTAAACGCAAGTTTTGGCCGAGAAAAGCACATTTTGGGTGTCCAAAACACTGTTTTGCTGGGAAAAACAACTTTTTAGCCCAAAAAACTGAAAAATGGCCATTTTGGCTCTCAAAACCAGGTTTTTCGCTTACGGCGTCACCTGTTTGCTGAAACCCCCACTTTTTGCTCATGATTATACCTCTTGAGATAAAAACACGACGTTTTGGCGAAAAAAAATTCGGTTTTGGCTGAGTAAAGGTGCTTTTTGGTCAAAAAAGCTGTTTTTTGCTGAGAAAATTGGAAATTTGCTGAGAATTTTCTTTTGCTCAAAACACGACGTTTTCACTTCTAAACGCAAGTTTTGGCCGAGAAAAGCACATTTTGGGTGTCCAAAACACTGTTTTGCTGGGAAAAACAACTTTTTAGCCCAAAAAACTGAAAAATGGCCATTTTGGCTCTCAAAACCAGGTTTTTCGCTTACGGCGTCACCTGTTTGCTGAAACCCCCACTTTTTGCTCATGATTATACCTCTTGAGATAAAAACACGACGTTTTGGCGAAAAAAAATTCGGTTTTGGCTGAGTAAAGGTGCTTTTTGGTCAAAAGAGCTGTTTTTTGCTGAGAAAATTGGAAATTTGCTGAGAATTTTCTTTTGCTCAAAACACGACATTTTCACTGCTAAACGCAAGTTTTGGCCGAGAAAAGCACATTTTGGGTGTCCAAAACACTGTTTTGCTGGGAAAAACAACTTTTTAGCCCAAAAAACTGAAAAATGGCCATTTTGGCTCTCAAAACCAGGTTTTTCGCTTACGGCGTCACCTGTTTGCTGAAACCCCCACTTTTTGCTCATGATTATACCTCTTGAGATAAAAACACGACGTTTTGGCGAAAAAAAATTCGGTTTTGGCTGAGTAAAGGTGCTTTTTGGTCAAAAAAGCTGTTTTTTGCTGAGAAAATTGGAAATTTGCTGAGAATTTTCTTTTGCTCAAAACACGACGTTTTCACTGCTAAACGCAAGTTTTGGCCGAGAAAAGCACATTTTGGGTGTCCAAAACACTGTTTTGCTGGGAAAAACAACTTTTTAGCCCAAAAAACTGAAAAATGGCCATTTTGGCTCTCAAAACCAGGTTTTTCGCTTATGGCGTCACCTGTTTGCTGAAACCCCCACTTTTTGCTCATGATTATACCTCTTGAGATAAAAACACGACGTTTTGGCGAAAAAAAATTCGGTTTTGGCTGAGTAAAGGTGCTTTTTGGTCAAAAAAGCTGTTTTTTGCTGAGAAAATTGGAAATTTGCTGAGAATTTTCTTTTGCTCAAAACACGACGTTTTCACTGCTAAACGCAAGTTTTGGCCGAGAAAAGCACATTTTGGGTGTCCAAAACACTGTTTTGCTGGGAAAAACAACTTTTTAGCCCAAAAAACTGAAAAATGGCCATTTTGGCTCTCAAAACCAGGTTTTTCGCTTACGGCGTCACCTGTTTGCTGAAACCCCCACTTTTTGCTCATGATTATACCTCTTGAGATAAAAACACGACGTTTTGGCGAAAAAAAATTCGGTTTTGGCTGAGTAAAGGTGCTTTTTGGTCAAAAAAGCTGTTTTTTGCTGAGAAAATTGGAAATTTGCTGAGAATTTTCTTTTGCTCAAAACACGACGTTTTCACTGCTAAACGCAAGTTTTGGCCGAGAAAAGCACATTTTGGGTGTCCAAAACACTGTTTTGCTGGGAAAAACAACTTTTTAGCCCAAAAAACTGAAAAATGGCCATTTTGGCTCTCAAAACCAGGTTTTTCGCTTACGGCGTCACCTGTTTGCTGAAACCCCCACTTTTTGCTCATGATTATACCTCTTGAGATAAAAACACGACGTTTTGGAGATAAAAAATTCGGTTTTGGCTGAGTAAAGGTGCTTTTTGGTCAAAAAAGCTGTTTTTTGCTGAGAAAATTGGAAATTTGCTGAGAATTTTCTTTTGCTCAAAACACGACGTTTTCACTGCTAAACGCAAGTTTTGGCCGAGAAAAGCACATTTTGGGTGTCCAAAACACTGTTTTGCTGGGAAAAACAACTTTTTAGCCCAAAAAACTGAAAAATGGCCATTTTGGCTCTCAAAACCAGGTTTTTCGCTTACGGCGTCACCTGTTTGCTGAAACCCCCACTTTTTGCTCATGATTATACCTCTTGAGATAAAAACACGACGTTTTGGCGAAAAAAAATTCGGTTTTGGCTGAGTAAAGGTGCTTTTTGGGTCAAAAGAGCTGTTTTTTGCTGAGAAAATTGGAAATTTGCTGAGAATTTTCTTTTGCTCAAAACACGACGTTTTCACTGCTAAACGCAAGTTTTGGCCGAGAAAAGCACATTTTGGGTGTCCAAAACACTGTTTTGCTGGGAAAAACAACTTTTTAGCCCAAAAAACTGAAAAATGGCCATTTTGGCTCTCAAAACCAGGTTTTTCGCTTACGGCGTCACCTGTTTGCTGAAACCCCCACTTTTTGCTCATGATTATACCTCTTGAGATAAAAACACGACGTTTTGGCGAAAAAAAATTCGGTTTTGGCTGAGTAAAGGTGCTTTTTGGTCAAAAAAGCTGTTTTTTGCTGAGAAAATTGGAAATTTGCTGAGAATTTTCTTTTGCTCAAAACACGACGTTTTCACTGCTAAACGCAAGTTTTGGCCGAGAAAAGCACATTTTGGGTGTCCAAAACACTGTTTTGCTGGGAAAAACAACTTTTTAGCCCAAAAAACTGAAAAATGGCCATTTTGGCTCTCAAAACCAGGTTTTTCGCTTACGGCGTCACCTGTTTGCTGAAACCCCCACTTTTTGCTCATGATTATACCTCTTGAGATAAAAACACGACGTTTTGGCGAAAAAAAATTCGGTTTTGGCTGAGTAAAGGTGCTTTTTGGTCAAAAAAGCTGTTTTTTGCTGAGAAAATTGGAAATTTGCTGAGAATTTTCTTTTGCTCAAAACACGACGTTTTCACTGCTAAACGCAAGTTTTGGCCGAGAAAAGCACATTTTGGGTGTCCAAAACACTGTTTTGCTGGGAAAAACAACTTTTTAGCCCAAAAAACTGAAAAATGGCCATTTTGGCTCTCAAAACCAGGTTTTTCGCTTACGGCGTCACCTGTTTGCTGAAACCCCCACTTTTTGCTCATGATTATACCTCTTGAGATAAAAACACGACGTTTTGGCGAAAAAAAATTCGGTTTTGGCTGAGTAAAGGTGCTTTTTGGTCAAAAAAGCTGTTTTTTGCTGAGAAAATTGGAAATTTGCTGAGAATTTTCTTTTGCTCAAAACACGACGTTTTCACTGCTAAACGCAAGTTTTGGCCGAGAAAAGCACATTTTGGGTGTCCAAAACACTGTTTTGCTGGGAAAAACAACTTTTTAGCCCAAAAAACTGAAAAATGGCCATTTTGGCTCTCAAAACCAGGTTTTTCGCTTACGGCGTCACCTGTTTGCTGAAACCCCCACTTTTTGCTCATGATTATACCTCTTGAGATAAAAACACGACGTTTTGGCGAAAAAAAATTCGGTTTTGGCTGAGTAAAGGTGCTTTTTGGTCAAAAAAGCTGTTTTTTGCTGAGAAAATTGGAAATTTGCTGAGAATTTTCTTTTGCTCAAAACACGACGTTTTCACTGCTAAACGCAAGTTTTGGCCGAGAAAAGCACATTTTGGGTGTCCAAAACACTGTTTTGCTGGGAAAAACAACTTTTTAGCCCAAAAAACTGAAAAATGGCCATTTTGGCTCTCAAAACCAGGTTTTTCGCTTACGGCGTCACCTGTTTGCTGAAACCCCCACTTTTTGCTCATGATTATACCTCTTGAGATAAAAACACGACGTTTTGGCGAAAAAAAATTCGGTTTTGGCTGAGTAAAGGTGCTTTTTGGTCAAAAAAGCTGTTTTTTGCTGAGAAAATTGGAAATTTGCTGAGAATTTTCTTTTGCTCAAAACACGACGTTTTCACTGCTAAACGCAAGTTTTGGCCGAGAAAAGCACATTTTGGGTGTCCAAAACACTGTTTTGCTGGGAAAAACAACTTTTTAGCCCAAAAAACTGAAAAATGGCCATTTTGGCTCTCAAAACCAGGTTTTTCGCTTACGGCGTCACCTGTTTGCTGAAACCCCCACTTTTTGCTCATGATTATACCTCTTGAGATAAAAACACGACGTTTTGGCGAAAAAAAATTCGGTTTTGGCTGAGTAAAGGTGCTTTTTGGTCAAAAAAGCTGTTTTTTGCTGAGAAAATTGGAAATTTGCTGAGAATTTTCTTTTGCTCAAAACACGACGTTTTCACTGCTAAACGCAAGTTTTGGCCGAGAAAAGCACATTTTGGGTGTCCAAAACACTGTTTTGCTGGGAAAAACAACTTTTTAGCCCAAAAAACTGAAAAATGGCCATTTTGGCTCTCAAAACCAGGTTTTTCGCTTACGGCGTCACCTGTTTGCTGAAACCCCCACTTTTTGCTCATGATTATACCTCTTGAGATAAAAACACGACGTTTTGGCGAAAAAAAATTCGGTTTTGGCTGAGTAAAGGTGCTTTTTGGTCAAAAAAGCTGTTTTTTGCTGAGAAAATTGGAAATTTGCTGAGAATTTTCTTTTGCTCAAAACACGACGTTTTCACTGCTAAACGCAAGTTTTGGCCGAGAAAAGCACATTTTGGGTGTCCAAAACACTGTTTTGCTGGGAAAAACAACTTTTTAGCCCAAAAAACTGAAAAATGGCCATTTTGGCTCTCAAAACCAGGTTTTTCGCTTACGGCGTCACCTGTTTGCTGAAACCCCCACTTTTTGCTCATGATTATACCTCTTGAGATAAAAACACGACGTTTTGGCGAAAAAAAATTCGGTTTTGGCTGAGTAAAGGTGCTTTTTGGTCAAAAAAGCTGTTTTTTGCTGAGAAAATTGGAAATTTGCTGAGAATTTTCTTTTGCTCAAAACACGACGTTTTCACTGCTAAACGCAAGTTTTGGCCGAGAAAAGCACATTTTGGGTGTCCAAAACACTGTTTTGCTGGGAAAAACAACTTTTTAGCCCAAAAAACTGAAAAATGGCCATTTTGGCTCTCAAAACCAGGTTTTTCGCTTACGGCGTCACCTGTTTGCTGAAACCCCCACTTTTTGCTCATGATTATACCTCTTGAGATAAAAACACGACGTTTTGGCGAAAAAAAATTCGGTTTTGGCTGAGTAAAGGTGCTTTTTGGTCAAAAAAGCTGTTTTTTGCTGAGAAAATTGGAAATTTGCTGAGAATTTTCTTTTGCTCAAAACACGACGTTTTCACTGCTAAACGCAAGTTTTGGCCGAGAAAAGCACATTTTGGGTGTCCAAAACACTGTTTTGCTGGGAAAAACAACTTTTTAGCCCAAAAAACTGAAAAATGGCCATTTTGGCTCTCAAAACCAGGTTTTTCGCTTACGGCGTGACCTGTTTGCTGAAACCCCCACTTTTTGCTCATGATTATACCTCTTGAGATAAAAACACGACGTTTTGGCGAAAAAAAATTCGGTTTCGGCTGAGTAAAGGTGCTTTTTGGTCAAAAAAGCTGTTTTTTGCTGAGAAAATTGGAAATTTGCTGAGAATTTTCTTTTGCTCAAAACACGACGTTTTCACTGCTAAACGCAAGTTTTGGCCGAGAAAAGCACATTTTGGGTGTCCAAAACACTGTTTTGCTGGGAAAAACAACTTTTTAGCCCAAAAAACTGAAAAATGGCCATTTTGGCTCTCAAAACCAGGTTTTTCGCTTACGGCGTCACCTGTTTGCTGAAACCCCCACTTTTTGCTCATGATTATACCTCTTGAGATAAAAACACGACGTTTTGGCGAAAAAAAATTCGGTTTCGGCTGAGTAAAGGTGCTTTTTGGTCAAAAAAGCTGTTTTTTGCTGAGAAAATTGGAAATTTGCTGAGAATTTTCTTTTGCTCAAAACACGACGTTTTCACTGCTAAACGCAAGTTTTGGCCGAGAAAAGCACATTTTGGGTGTCCAAAACACTGTTTTGCTGGGAAAAACAACGTTTTAGCCCAAAAAACTGAAAAATGGCCATTTTGGCTCTCAAAACCAGGTTTTTCGCTTACGGCGTCACCTGTTTGCTGAAACCCCCACTTTTTGCTCATGATTATACCTCTTGAGATAAAAACACGACGTTTTGGCGAAAAAAAATTCGGTTTTGGCTGAGTAAAGGTGCTTTTTGGTCAAAAAAGCTGTTTTTTGCTGAGAAAATTGGAAATTTGCTGAGAATTTTCTTTTGCTCAAAACACGACGTTTTCACTGCTAAACGCAAGTTTTGGCCGAGAAAAGCACATTTTGGGTGTCCAAAACACTGTTTTGCTGGGAAAAACAACTTTTTAGCCCAAAAAACTGAAAAATGGCCATTTTGGCTCTCAAAACCAGGTTTTTCGCTTACGGCGTCACCTGTTTGCTGAAACCCCCACTTTTTGCTCATGATTATACCTCTTGAGATAAAAACACGACGTTTTGGCGAAAAAAAATTCGGTTTTGGCTGAGTAAAGGTGCTTTTTGGTCAAAAAAGCTGTTTTTTGCTGAGAAAATTGGAAATTTGCTGAGAATTTTCTTTTGCTCAAAACACGACGTTTTCACTGCTAAACGCAAGTTTTGGCCGAGAAAAGCACATTTTGGGTGTCCAAAACACTGTTTTGCTGGGAAAAACAACTTTTTAGCCCAAAAAACTGAAAAATGGCCATTTTGGCTCTCAAAACCAGGTTTTTCGCTTATGGCGTCACCTGTTTGCTGAAACCCCCACTTTTTGCTCATGATTATACCTCTTGAGATAAAAACACGACGTTTTGGCGAAAAAAAATTCGGTTTTGGCTGAATAAAGTTCTTTTGGTCAAAAAAGCTGTTTTTTGCTGAGAAAATTGGAAATTTGCTGAGAATTTTCTTTTGCTCAAACACGACGTTTTCACTGCTAAACGCAAGTTTTGGCCGAGAAAAGCACATTTTGGGTGTCCAAAACACTGTTTTGCTGGGAAAAACAACTTTTTAGCCCAAAAAACTGAAAAATGGCCATTTTGGCTCTCAAAACCAGGTTTTTCGCTTATGGCGTCACCTGTTTGCTGAAACCCCCACTTTTTGCTCATGATTATACCTCTTGAGATAAAAACACGACGTTTTGGCGAAAAAAAATTCGGTTTTGGCTGAGTAAAGGTGCTTTTTGGTCAAAAAAGCTGTTTTTTGCTGAGAAAATTGGAAATTTGCTGAGAATTTTCTTTTGCTCAAAACACGACGTTTTCACTGCTAAACGCAAGTTTTGGCCGAGAAAAGCACATTTTGGGTGTCCAAAACACTGTTTTGCTGGGAAAAACAACTTTTTAGCCCAAAAAACTGAAAAATGGCCATTTTGGCTCTCAAAACCAGGTTTTTCGCTTACGGCGTCACCTGTTTGCTGAAACCCCCACTTTTTGCTCATGATTATACCTCTTGAGATAAAAACACGACGTTTTGGCGAAAAAAAATTCGGTTTTGGCTGAGTAAAGGTGCTTTTTGGTCAAAAAAGCTGTTTTTTGCTGAGAAAATTGGAAATTTGCTGAGAATTTTCTTTTGCTCAAAACACGACGTTTTCACTGCTAAACGCAAGTTTTGGCCGAGAAAAGCACATTTTGGGTGTCCAAAACACTGTTTTGCTGGGAAAAACAACTTTTTAGCCCAAAAAACTGAAAAATGGCCATTTTGGCTCTCAAAACCAGGTTTTTCGCTTATGGCGTCACCTGTTTGCTGAAACCCCCACTTTTTGCTCATGATTATACCTCTTGAGATAAAAACACGACGTTTTGGCGAAAAAAAATTCGGTTTTGGCTGAGTAAAGGTGCTTTTTGGTCAAAAAAGCTGTTTTTTGCTGAGAAAATTGGAAATTTGCTGAGAATTTTCTTTTGCTCAAAACACGACGTTTTCACTGCTAAACGCAAGTTTTGGCCGAGAAAAGCACATTTTGGGTGTCCAAAACACTGTTTTGCTGGGAAAAACAACTTTTTAGCCCAAAAAACTGAAAAATGGCCATTTTGGCTCTCAAAACCAGGTTTTTCGCTTACGGCGTCACCTGTTTGCTGAAACCCCCACTTTTTGCTCATGATTATACCTCTTGAGATAAAAACACGACGTTTTGGCGAAAAAAAATTCGGTTTTGGCTGAGTAAAGGTGCTTTTTGGTCAAAAAAGCTGTTTTTTGCTGAGAAAATTGGAAATTTGCTGAGAATTTTCTTTTGCTCAAAACACGACGTTTTCACTGCTAAACGCAAGTTTTGGCCGAGAAAAGCACATTTTGGGTGTCCAAAACACTGTTTTGCTGGGAAAAACAACTTTTTAGCCCAAAAAACTGAAAAATGGCCATTTTGGCTCTCAAAACCAGGTTTTTCGCTTACGGCGTCACCTGTTTGCTGAAACCCCCACTTTTTGCTCATGATTATACCTCTTGAGATAAAAACACGACGTTTTGGCGAAAAAAAATTCGGTTTTGGCTGAGTAAAGGTGCTTTTTGGTCAAAAAAGCTGTTTTTTGCTGAGAAAATTGGAAATTTGCTGAGAATTTTCTTTTGCTCAAAACACGACGTTTTCACTGCTAAACGCAAGTTTTGGCCGAGAAAAGCACATTTTGGGTGTCCAAAACACTGTTTTGCTGGGAAAAACAACTTTTTAGCCCAAAAAACTGAAAAATGGCCATTTTGGCTCTCAAAACCAGGTTTTTCGCTTACGGCGTCACCTGTTTGCTGAAACCCCCACTTTTTGCTCATGATTATACCTCTTGAGATAAAAACACGACGTTTTGGCGAAAAAAAATTCGGTTTTGGCTGAGTAAAGGTGCTTTTTGGTCAAAAAAGCTGTTTTTTGCTGAGAAAATTGGAAATTTGCTGAGAATTTTCTTTTGCTCAAAACACGACGTTTTCACTGCTAAACGCAAGTTTTGGCCGAGAAAAGCACATTTTGGGTGTCCAAAACACTGTTTTGCTGGGAAAAACAACTTTTTAGCCCAAAAAACTGAAAAATGGCCATTTTGGCTCTCAAAACCAGGTTTTTCGCTTACGGCGTCACCTGTTTGCTGAAACCCCCACTTTTTGCTCATGATTATACCTCTTGAGATAAAAACACGACGTTTTGGCGAAAAAAAATTCGGTTTTGGCTGAGTAAAGGTGCTTTTTGGTCAAAAAAGCTGTTTTTTGCTGAGAAAATTGGAAATTTGCTGAGAATTTTCTTTTGCTCAAAACACGACGTTTTCACTGCTAAACGCAAGTTTTGGCCGAGAAAAGCACATTTTGGGTGTCCAAAACACTGTTTTGCTGGGAAAAACAACTTTTTAGCCCAAAAAACTGAAAAATGGCCATTTTGGCTCTCAAAACCAGGTTTTTCGCTTACGGCGTCACCTGTTTGCTGAAACCCCCACTTTTTGCTCATGATTATACCTCTTGAGATAAAAACACGACGTTTTGGCGAAAAAAAATTCGGTTTTGGCTGAGTAAAGGTGCTTTTTGGTCAAAAAAGCTGTTTTTTGCTGAGAAAATTGGAAATTTGCTGAGAATTTTCTTTTGCTCAAAACACGACGTTTTCACTGCTAAACGCAAGTTTTGGCCGAGAAAAGCACATTTTGGGTGTCCAAAACACTGTTTTGCTGGGAAAAACAACTTTTTAGCCCAAAAAACTGAAAAATGGCCATTTTGGCTCTCAAAACCAGGTTTTTCGCTTACGGCGTCACCTGTTTGCTGAAACCCCCACTTTTTGCTCATGATTATACCTCTTGAGATAAAAACACGACGTTTTGGCGAAAAAAAATTCGGTTTTGGCTGAGTAAAGGTGCTTTTTGGTCAAAAAAGCTGTTTTTTGCTGAGAAAATTGGAAATTTGCTGAGAATTTTCTTTTGCTCAAAACACGACGTTTTCACTGCTAAACGCAAGTTTTGGCCGACAAAAGCACATTTTGGGTGTCCAAAACACTGTTTTGCTGGGAAAAACAACTTTTTAGCCCAAAAAACTGAAAAATGGCCATTTTGGCTCTCAAAACCAGGTTTTTCGCTTACGGCGTCACCTGTTTGCTGAAACCCCCACTTTTTGCTCATGATTATACCTCTTGAGATAAAAACACGACGTTTTGGCGAAAAAAAATTCGGTTTTGGCTGAGTAAAGGTGCTTTTTGGTCAAAAAAGCTGTTTTTTGCTGAGAAAATTGGAAATTTGCTGAGAATTTTCTTTTGCTCAAAACACGACGTTTTCACTGCTAAACGCAAGTTTTGGCCGAGAAAAGCACATTTTGGGTGTCCAAAACACTGTTTTGCTGGGAAAAACAACTTTTTAGCCCAAAAAACTGAAAAATGGCCATTTTGGCTCTCAAAACCAGGTTTTTCGCTTACGGCGTCACCTGTTTGCTGAAACCCCCACTTTTTGCTCATGATTATACCTCTTGAGATAAAAACACGACGTTTTGGCGAAAAAAAATTCGGTTTTGGCTGAGTAAAGGTGTTTTTTGCTGAGAAAATTGGAAATTTGCTGAGAATTTTCTTTTGCTCAAAACACGACGTTTTCACTGCTAAACGCAAGTTTTGGCCGAGAAAAGCACATTTTGGGTGTCCAAAACACTGTTTTGCTGGGAAAAACAACTTTTTAGCCCAAAAAACTGAAAAATGGCCATTTTGGCTCTCAAAACCAGGTTTTTCGCTTACGGCGTCACCTGTTTGCTGAAACCCCCACTTTTTGCTCATGATTATACCTCTTGAGATAAAAACACGACGTTTTGGCGAAAAAAAATTCGGTTTTGGCTGAGTAAAGGTGCTTTTTGGTCAAAAAAGCTGTTTTTTGCTGAGAAAATTGGAAATTTGCTGAGAATTTTCTCTTGCTCAAAACACGACGTTTTCACTGCTAAACGCAAGTTTTGGCCGACAAAAGCACATTTTGGGTGTCCAAAACACTGTTTTGCTGGGAAAAACAACTTTTTAGCCCAAAAAACTGAAAAATGGCAATTTTGGCTCTCAAAACCAGGTTTTTCGCTTACGGCGTCACCTGTTTGCTGAAACCCCCACTTTTTGCTCATGATTATACCTCTTGAGATAAAAACACGACGTTTTGGCGAAAAAAAATTCGGTTTCGGCTGAGTAAAGGTGCTTTTTGGTCAAAAGAGCTGTTTTTTGCTGAGAAAATTGGAAATTTGCTGAGAATTTTCTCTTGCTCAAAACACGACGTTTTCACTGCTAAACGCAAGTTTTGGCCGACAAAAGCACATTTTGGGTGTCCAAAACACTGTTTTGCTGGGAAAAACAACTTTTTAGCCCAAAAAACTGAAAAATGGCCATTTTGGCTCTCAAAACCAGGTTTTTCGCTTACGGCGTCACCTGTTTGCTGAAACCCCCACTTTTTGCTCATGATTATACCTCTTGAGATAAAAACACGACGTTTTGGCGAAAAAAAATTCGGTTTTGGCTGAGTAAAGGTGCTTTTTGGTCAAAAAAGCTGTTTTTTGCTGAGAAAATTGGAAATTTGCTGAGAATTTTCTTTTGCACAAAACACGACGTTTTCACTGCTAAACGCAAGTTTTGGCCGAGAAAAGCACATTTTGGGTGTCCAAAACACTGTTTTGCTGGGAAAAACAACTTTTTAGCCTAAAAAACTGAAAAATGGCCATTTTGGCTCTCAAAACCAGGTTTTTCGCTTACGGCGTCACCTGTTTGCTGAAACCCCCACTTTTTGCTCATGATTATACCTCTTGAGATAAAAACACGACGTTTTGGCGAAAAAAAAATCGGTTTTGGCTGAGTAAAGGTGCTTTTTGGTCAAAAAAGCTGTTTTTTGCTGAGAAAATTTGAAATTTGCTGAGAATTTTCTTTTGCTCAAAACACGACGTTTTCACTGCTAAACGCAAGTTTTGGCCGAGAAAAGCACATTTTGGGTGTCCAAAACACTGTTTTGCTGGGAAAAACAACTTTTTAGCCCAAAAAACTGAAAAATGGCCATTTTGGCTCTCAAAACCAGGTTTTTTGCTTACGGCGTCACCTGTTTGCTGAAACCCCCACTTTTTGCTCATGATTATACCTCTTGAGATAAAAACACGACGTTTTGGCGAAAAAAAAATCGGTTTTGGCTGAGTAAAGGTGCTTTTTGGTCAAAAAAGCTGTTTTTTTGCTGAGAAAATTTGAAATTTGCTGAGAATTTTCTTTTGCTCAAAACACGACGTTTTCACTGCTAAACGCAAGTTTTGGCCGACAAAAGCACATTTTGGGTGTCCAAAACACTGTTTTGCTGGGAAAAACAACTTCTTAGCCCAAAAAACTGAAAAATGGCCATTTTGGCTCTCAAAACCAGGTTTTTCGCTTACGGCGTCACCTGTTTGCTGAAACCCCCACTTTTTGCTCATGATTATACCTCTTGAGATAAAAACACGACGTTTTGGCGAAAAAAAATTCGGTTTTGGCTGAGTAAAGGTGCTTTTTGGTCAAAAAAGCTGTTTTTTGCTGAGAAAATTGGAAATTTGCTGAGAATTTTCTTTTCCTCAAAACACGACGTTTTCACTGCTAAACGCAAGTTTTGGCCGAGAAAAGCACATTTTGGGTGTCCAAAACACTGTTTTGCTGGGAAAAACAACTTTTTAGCCCAAAAAACTGAAAAATGGCCATTTTGGCTCTCCAAACCAGGTTTTTCGCTTACGGCGTCACCTGTTTGCTGAAACCCCCACTTTTTGCTCATGATTATACCTCTTGAGATAAAAACACGACGTTTTGGCGAAAAAAAATTCGGTTTTGGCTGAGTAAAGGTGCTTTTTGGTCAAAAAAGCTGTTTTTTGCTGAGAAAATTGGAAATTTGCTGAGAATTTTCTTTTGCTCAAAACACGACGTTTTCACTGCTAAACGCAAGTTTTGGCCGAGAAAAGCACATTTTGGGTGTCCAAAACACTGTTTTGCTGGGAAAAACAACTTTTTAGCCCAAAAAACTGAAAAATGGCCATTTTGGCTCTCAAAACCAGGTTTTTTGCTTACGGCGTCACCTGTTTGCTGAAACCCCCACTTTTTGCTCATGATTATACCTCTTGAGATAAAAACACGACGTTTTGGCGAAAAAAAAATCGGTTTTGGCTGAGTAAAGGTGCTTTTTGGTCAAAAAAGCTGTTTTTTTGCTGAGAAAATTTGAAATTTGCTGAGAATTTTCTTTTGCTCAAAACACGACGTTTTCACTGCTAAACGCAAGTTTTGGCCGACAAAAGCACATTTTGGGTGTCCAAAACACTGTTTTGCTGGGAAAAACAACTTCTTAGCCCAAAAAACTGAAAAATGGCCATTTTGGCTCTCAAAACCAGGTTTTTCGCTTACGGCGTCACCTGTTTGCTGAAACCCCCACTTTTTGCTCATGATTATACCTCTTGAGATAAAAACACGACGTTTTGGCGAAAAAAAATTCGGTTTTGGCTGAGTAAAGGTGCTTTTTGGTCAAAAAAGCTGTTTTTTGCTGAGAAAATTGGAAATTTGCTGAGAATTTTCTTTTCCTCAAAACACGACGTTTTCACTGCTAAACGCAAGTTTTGGCCGAGAAAAGCACATTTTGGGTGTCCAAAACACTGTTTTGCTGGGAAAAACAACTTTTTAGCCCAAAAAACTGAAAAATGGCCATTTTGGCTCTCCAAACCAGGTTTTTCGCTTACGGCGTCACCTGTTTGCTGAAACCCCCACTTTTTGCTCATGATTATACCTCTTGAGATAAAAACACGACGTTTTGGCGAAAAAAAATTCGGTTTTGGCTGAGTAATGGTGCTTTTTGGTCAAAAAAGCTGTTTTTTGCTGAGAAAATTGGAAATTTGCTGAGAATTTTCTTTTGCTCAAAACACGACGTTTTCACTGCTAAACGCAAGTTTTGGCCGAGGAAAGCACATTTTGGGTGTCCAAAACACTGTTTTGCTGGGAAAAACAACTTCTTAGCCCAAAAAACTGAAAAATGGCCATTTTGGCTCTCAAAACCAGGTTTTTCGCTTACGGCGTGACCTGTTTGCTGAAACCCCCACTTTTTGCTCATGATTATACCTCTTGAGATAAAAACACGACGTTTTGGCGAAAAAAAATTCGGTTTTGGCTGAGTAAAGGTGCTTTTTGGTCAAAAAAGCTGTTTTTTGCTGAGAAAATTTGAAATTTGCTGAGAATTTTCTTTTGCTCAAAACACGACGTTTTCACTGCTAAACGCAAGTTTTGGCCGAGGAAAGCACATTTTGGGTGTCCAAAACACTGTTTTGCTGGGAAAAACAACTTTTTAGCCCAAAAAACTGAAAAATGGCCATTTTGGCTCTCAAAACCAGGTTTTTTGCTTACGGCGTCACCTGTTTGCTGAAACCCCCACTTTTTGCTCATGATTATACCTCTTGAGATAAAAACACGACGTTTTGGCGAAAAAAAAATCGGTTTTGGCTGAGTAAAGGTGCTTTTTGGTCAAAAAAGCTGTTTTTTTGCTGAGAAAATTTGAAATTTGCTGAGAATTTTCTTTTGCTCAAAACACGACGTTTTCACTGCTAAACGCAAGTTTTGGCCGACAAAAGCACATTTTGGGTGTCCAAAACACTGTTTTGCTGGGAAAAACAACTTCTTAGCCCAAAAAACTGAAAAATGGCCATTTTGGCTCTCAAAACCAGGTTTTTCGCTTACGGCGTCACCTGTTTGCTGAAACCCCCACTTTTTGCTCATGATTATACCTCTTGAGATAAAAACACGACGTTTTGGCGAAAAAAAATTCGGTTTTGGCTGAGTAAAGGTGCTTTTTGGTCAAAAAAGCTGTTTTTTGCTGAGAAAATTGGAAATTTGCTGAGAATTTTCTTTTGCTCAAAACACGACGTTTTCACTGCTAAACGCAAGTTTTGGCCGAGAAAAGCACATTTTGGGTGTCCAAAACACTGTTTTGCTGGGAAAAACAACTTTTTAGCCCAAAAAACTGAAAAATGGCCATTTTGGCTCTCCAAACCAGGTTTTTCGCTTACGGCGTCACCTGTTTGCTGAAACCCCCACTTTTTGCTCATGATTATACCTCTTGAGATAAAAACACGACGTTTTGGCGAAAAAAAATTCGGTTTTGGCTGAGTAATGGTGCTTTTTGGTCAAAAAAGCTGTTTTTTGCTGAGAAAATTGGAAATTTGCTGAGAATTTTCTTTTGCTCAAAACACGACGTTTTCACTGCTAAACGCAAGTTTTGGCCGAGGAAAGCACATTTTGGGTGTCCAAAACACTGTTTTGCTGGGAAAAACAACTTCTTAGCCCAAAAAACTGAAAAATGGCCATTTTGGCTCTCAAAACCAGGTTTTTCGCTTACGGCGTGACCTGTTTGCTGAAACCCCCACTTTTTGCTCATGATTATACCTCTTGAGATAAAAACACGACGTTTTGGCGAAAAAAAATTCGGTTTTGGCTGAGTAAAGGTGCTTTTTGGTCAAAAAAGCTGTTTTTTGCTGAGAAAATTGGAAATTTGCTGAGAATTTTCTTTTGCTCAAAACACGACGTTTTCACTGCTAAACGCAAGTTTTGGCCGAGGAAAGCACATTTTGGGTGTCCAAAACACTGTTTTGCTGGGAAAAACAACTTCTTAGCCCAAAAAACTGAAAAATGGCCATTTTGGCTCTCAAAACCAGGTTTTTCGCTTACGGCGTCACCTGTTTGCTGAAACCCCCACTTTTTGCTCATGATTATACCTCTTGAGATAAAAACACGACGTTTTGGCGAAAAAACATTCGGTTTTGGCTGAGTAAAGGTGCTTTTTGGTCAAAAAAGCTGTTTTTTGCTGAGAAAATTGGAAATTTGCTGAGAATTTTCTTTTGCTCAAAACACGACGTTTTCACTGCTAAACGCAAGTTTTGGCCGACAAAAGCACATTTTGGGTGTCCAAAACACTGTTTTGCTGGGAAAAACAACTTTTTAGCCCAAAAAACTGAAAAATGGCCATTTTGGCTCTCAAAACCAGGTTTTTCGCTTACGGCGTCACCTGTTTGCTGAAACCCCCACTTTTTGCTCATGATTATACCTCTTGAGATAAAAACACGACGTTTTGGCGAAAAAAAAATCGGTTTTGGCTGAGTAAAGGTGCTTTTTGGTCAAAAAAGCTGTTTTTTTGCTGAGAAAATTTGAAATTTGCTGAGAATTTTCTTTTGCTCAAAACACGACGTTTTCACTGCTAAACGCAAGTTTTGGCCGACAAAAGCACATTTTGGGTGTCCAAAACACTGTTTTGCTGGGAAAAACAACTTCTTAGCCCAAAAAACTGAAAAATGGCCATTTTGGCTCTCAAAACCAGGTTTTTCGCTTACGGCGTCACCTGTTTGCTGAAACCCCCACTTTTTGCTCATGATTATACCTCTTGAGATAAAAACACGACGTTTTGGCGAAAAAAAATTCGGTTTTGGCTGAGTAAAGGTGCTTTTTGGTCAAAAAAGCTGTTTTTTGCTGAGAAAATTGGAAATTTGCTGAGAATTTTCTTTTCCTCAAAACACGACGTTTTCACTGCTAAACGCAAGTTTTGGCCGAGAAAAGCACATTTTGGGTGTCCAAAACACTGTTTTGCTGGGAAAAACAACTTTTTAGCCCAAAAAACTGAAAAATGGCCATTTTGGCTCTCCAAACCAGGTTTTTCGCTTACGGCGTCACCTGTTTGCTGAAACCCCCACTTTTTGCTCATGATTATACCTCTTGAGATAAAAACACGACGTTTTGGCGAAAAAAAATTCGGTTTTGGCTGAGTAATGGTGCTTTTTGGTCAAAAAAGCTGTTTTTTGCTGAGAAAATTGGAAATTTGCTGAGAATTTTCTTTTGCTCAAAACACGACGTTTTCACTGCTAAACGCAAGTTTTGGCCGAGGAAAGCACATTTTGGGTGTCCAAAACACTGTTTTGCTGGGAAAAACAACTTCTTAGCCCAAAAAACTGAAAAATGGCCATTTTGGCTCTCAAAACCAGGTTTTTCGCTTACGGCGTGACCTGTTTGCTGAAACCCCCACTTTTTGCTCATGATTATACCTCTTGAGATAAAAACACGACGTTTTGGCGAAAAAAAATTCGGTTTTGGCTGAGTAAAGGTGCTTTTTGGTCAAAAAAGCTGTTTTTTGCTGAGAAAATTGGAAATTTGCTGAGAATTTTCTTTTGCTCAAAACACGACGTTTTCACTGCTAAACGCAAGTTTTGGCCGAGGAAAGCACATTTTGGGTGTCCAAAACACTGTTTTGCTGGGAAAAACAACTTCTTAGCCCAAAAAACTGAAAAATGGCCATTTTGGCTCTCAAAACCAGGTTTTTCGCTTACGGCGTCACCTGTTTGCTGAAACCCCCACTTTTTGCTCATGATTATACCTCTTGAGATAAAAACACGACGTTTTGGCGAAAAAACATTCGGTTTTGGCTGAGTAAAGGTGCTTTTTGGTCAAAAAAGCTGTTTTTTGCTGAGAAAATTGGAAATTTGCTGAGAATTTTCTTTTGCTCAAAACACGACGTTTTCACTGCTAAACGCAAGTTTTGGCCGACAAAAGCACATTTTGGGTGTCCAAAACACTGTTTTGCTGGGAAAAACAACTTTTTAGCCCAAAAAACTGAAAAATGGCCATTTTGGCTCTCAAAACCAGGTTTTTCGCTTACGGCGTCACCTGTTTGCTGAAACCCCCACTTTTTGCTCATGATTATACCTCTTGAGATAAAAACACGACGTTTTGGCGAAAAAAAATTCGGTTTTGGCTGAGTAAAGGTGCTTTTTGGTCAAAAAAGCTGTTTTTTGCTGAGAAAATTGGAAATTTGCTGAGAATTTTCTTTTGCTCAAAACACGACGTTTTCACTGCTAAACGCAAGTTTTGGCCGAGGAAAGCACATTTTGGGTGTCCAAAACACTGTTTTGCTGGGAAAAACAACTTCTTAGCCCAAAAAACTGAAAAATGGCCATTTTGGCTCTCCAAACCAGGTTTTTCGCTTACGGCGTCACCTGTTTGCTGAAACCCCCACTTTTTGCTCATGATTATACCTCTTGAGATAAAAACACGACGTTTTGGCGAAAAAAAATTCGGTTTTGGCTGAGTAAAGGTGCTTTTTGGTCAAAAAAGCTGTTTTTTGCTGAGAAAATTGGAAATTTGCTGAGAATTTTCTTTTGCTCAAAACACGACGTTTTCACTGCTAAACGTAAGTTTTGGCCGAGAAAAGCACATTTTGGGTGTCCAAAACACTGTTTTGCTGGGAAAAACAACTTTTTAGCCCAAAAAACTGAAAAATGGCCATTTTGGCTCTCAAAACCAGGTTTTTCGCTTACGGCGTCACCTGTTTGCTGAAACCCCCACTTTTTGCTCATGATTATACCTCTTGAGATAAAAACACGACGTTTTGGCGAAAAAAAATTCGGTTTTGGCTGAGTAAAGGTGCTTTTTGGTCAAAAAAGCTGTTTTTTGCTGAGAAAATTGGAAATTTGCTGAGAATTTTCTTTTGCTCAAAACACGACGTTTTTACTGCTAAACGCAAGTTTTGGCCGAGAAAAGCACATTTTGGGTGTCCAAAACACTGTTTTGCTGGGAAAAACAACTTCTTAGCCCAAAAAACTGAAAAATGGCCATTTTGGCTCTCAAAACCAGGTTTTTCGCTTACGGCGTCACCTGTTTGCTGAAACCCCCACTTTTTGCTCATGATTATACCTCTTGAGATAAAAACACGACGTTTTGGCGAAAAAAAATTCGGTTTTGGCTGAGTAAAGGTGCTTTTTGGTCAAAAAAGCTGTTTTTTGCTGAGAAAATTGGAAATTTGCTGAGAATTTTCTTTTGCTCAAAACACGACGTTTTCACTGCTAAACGCAAGTTTTGGCCGAGAAAAGCACATTTTGGGTGTCCAAAACACTGTTTTGCTGGGAAAAACAACTTTTTAGCCCAAAAAACTGAAAAATGGCCATTTTGGCTCTCAAAACCAGGTTTTTCGCTTACGGCGTCACCTGTTTGCTGAAACCCCCACTTTTTGCTCATGATTATACCTCTTGAGATAAAAACACGACGTTTTGGCGAAAAAAAATTCGGTTTTGGCTGAGTAAAGGTGCTTTTTGGTCAAAAAAGCTGTTTTTTGCTGAGAAAATTGGAAATTTGCTGAGAATTTTCTTTTGCTCAAAACACGACGTTTTCACTGCTAAACGCAAGTTTTGGCCGAGGAAAGCACATTTTGGGTGTCCAAAACACTGTTTTGCTGGGAAAAACAACTTCTTAGCCCAAAAAACTGAAAAATGGCCATTTTGGCTCTCCAAACCAGGTTTTTCGCTTACGGCGTCACCTGTTTGCTGAAACCCCCACTTTTTGCTCATGATTATACCTCTTGAGATAAAAACACGACGTTTTGGCGAAAAAAAATTCGGTTTTGGCTGAGTAAAGGTGCTTTTTGGTCAAAAAAGCTGTTTTTTGCTGAGAAAATTGGAAATTTGCTGAGAATTTTCTTTTGCTCAAAACACGACGTTTTCACTGCTAAACGCAAGTTTTGGCCGACAAAAGCACATTTTGGGTGTCCAAAACACTGTTTTGCTGGGAAAAACAACTTTTTAGCCCAAAAAACTGAAAAATGGCCATTTTGGCTCTCAAAACCAGGTTTTTCGCTTACGGCGTGACCTGTTTGCTGAAACCCCCACTTTTTGCTCATGATTATACCTCTTGAGATAAAAACACGACGTTTTGGCGAAAAACAATTCGGTTTTGGCTGAGTAAAGGTGCTTTTTGGTCAAAAAAGCTGTTTTTTGCTGAGAAAATTGGAAATTTGCTGAGAATTTTCTTTTGCTCAAAACACGACGTTTTCACTGCTAAACGCAAGTTTTGGCCGAGAAAAGCACATTTTGGGTGTCCAAAACACTGTTTTGCTGGGAAAAACAACTTTTTAGCCCAAAAAACTGAAAAATGGCCATTTTGGCTCTCAAAACCAGGTTTTTCGCTTACGGCGTCACCTGTTTGCTGAAACCCCCACTTTTTGCTCATGATTATACCTCTTGAGATAAAAACACGACGTTTTGGCGAAAAAAAATTCGGTTTTGGCTGAGTAAAGGTGCTTTTTGGTCAAAAAAGCTGTTTTTTGCTGAGAAAATTGGAAATTTGCTGAGAATTTTCTTTTGCTCAAAACACGACGTTTTCACTGCTAAACGCAAGTTTTGGCCGAGAAAAGCACATTTTGGGTGTCCAAAACACTGTTTTGCTGGGAAAAACAACTTTTTAGCCCAAAAAACTGAAAAATGGCCATTTTGGCTCTCAAAACCAGGTTTTTCGCTTACGGCGTCACCTGTTTGCTGAAACCCCCACTTTTTGCTCATGATTATACCTCTTGAGATAAAAACACGACGTTTTGGCGAAAAAAAATTCGGTTTTGGCTGAGTAAAGGTGCTTTTTGGTCAAAAAAGCTGTTTTTTGCTGAGAAAATTGGAAATTTGCTGAGAATTTTCTTTTGCTCAAAACACGACGTTTTCACTGCTAAACGCAAGTTTTGGCCGAGAAAAGCACATTTTGGGTGTCCAAAACACTGTTTTGCTGGGAAAAACAACTTTTTAGCCCAAAAAACTGAAAAATGGCCATTTTGGCTCTCAAAACCAGGTTTTTCGCTTACGGCGTCACCTGTTTGCTGAAACCCCCACTTTTTGCTCATGATTATACCTCTTGAGATAAAAACACGACGTTTTGGCGAAAAAAAATTCGGTTTTGGCTGAGTAAAGGTGCTTTTTGGTCAAAAAAGCTGTTTTTTGCTGAGAAAATTGGAAATTTGCTGAGAATTTTCTTTTGCTCAAAACACGACGTTTTCACTGCTAAACGCAAGTTTTGGCCGAGAAAAGCACATTTTGGGTGTCCAAAACACTGTTTTGCTGGGAAAAACAACTTTTTAGCCCAAAAAACTGAAAAATGGCCATTTTGGCTCTCAAAACCAGGTTTTTCGCTTACGGCGTCACCTGTTTGCTGAAACCCCCACTTTTTGCTCATGATTATACCTCTTGAGATAAAAACACGACGTTTTGGCGAAAAAAAATTCGGTTTTGGCTGAGTAAAGGTGCTTTTTGGTCAAAAAAGCTGTTTTTTGCTGAGAACATTGGAAATTTGCTGAGAATTTTCTTTTGCTCAAAACACGACGTTTTCACTGCTAAACGCAAGTTTTGGCCGAGAAAAGCACATTTTGGGTGTCCAAAACACTGTTTTGCTGGGAAAAACAACTTTTTAGCCCAAAAAACTGAAAAATGGCCATTTTGGCTCTCAAAACCAGGTTTTTCGCTTACGGCGTCACCTGTTTGCTGAAACCCCCACTTTTTGCTCATGATTATACCTCTTGAGATAAAAACACGACGTTTTGGCGAAAAAAAATTCGGTTTTGGCTGAGTAAAGGTGCTTTTTGGTCAAAAAAGCTGTTTTTTGCTGAGAACATTGGAAATTTGCTGAGAATTTTCTTTTGCTCAAAACACGACGTTTTCACTGCTAAACGCAAGTTTTGGCCGAGAAAAGCACATTTTGGGTGTCCAAAACACTGTTTTGCTGGGAAAAACAACTTTTTAGCCCAAAAAACTGAAAAATGGCCATTTTGGCTCTCAAAACCAGGTTTTTCGCTTACGGCGTCACCTGTTTGCTGAAACCCCCACTTTTTGCTCATGATTATACCTCTTGAGATAAAAACACGACGTTTTGGCGAAAAAAAATTCGGTTTTGGCTGAGTAAAGGTGCTTTTTGGTCAAAAAAGCTGTTTTTTGCTGAGAACATTGGAAATTTGCTGAGAATTTTCTTTTGCTCAAAACACGACGTTTTCACTGCTAAACGCAAGTTTTGGCCGAGAAAAGCACATTTTGGGTGTCCAAAACACTGTTTTGCTGGGAAAAACAACTTTTTAGCCCAAAAAACTGAAAAATGGCCATTTTGGCTCTCAAAACCAGGTTTTTCGCTTACGGCGTCACCTGTTTGCTGAAACCCCCACTTTTTGCTCATGATTATACCTCTTGAGATAAAAACACGACGTTTTGGCGAAAAAAAATTCGGTTTTGGCTGAGTAAAGGTGCTTTTTGGTCAAAAAAGCTGTTTTTTGCTGAGAAAATTGGAAATTTGCTGAGAATTTTCTTTTGCTCAAAACACGACGTTTTCACTGCTAAACGCAAGTTTTGGCCGAGAAAAGCACATTTTGGGTGTCCAAAACACTGTTTTGCTGGGAAAAACAACTTTTTAGCCCAAAAAACTGAAAAATGGCCATTTTGGCTCTCAAAACCAGGTTTTTCGCTTACGGCGTCACCTGTTTGCTGAAACTCCCACTTTTTGCTCATGATTATACCTCTTGAGATAAAAACACGACGTTTTGGCGAAAAAAAATTCGGTTTTGGCTGAGTAAAGGTGCTTTTTGGTCAAAAAAGCTGTTTTTTGCTGAGAACATTTGAAATTTGCTGAGAATTTTCTTTTGCTCAAAACACGACGTTTTCACTGCTAAACGCAAGTTTTGGCCGAGAAAAGCACATTTTGGGTGTCCAAAACACTGTTTTGCTGGGAAAAACAACGTTTTAGCCCAAAAAACTGAAAAATGGCCATTTTGGCTCTCAAAACCAGGTTTTTCGCTTACGGCGTCACCTGTTTGCTGAAACCCCCACTTTTTGCTCATGATTATACCTCTTGAGATAAAAACACGACGTTTTGGCGAAAAAAAATTCGGTTTTGGCTGAGTAAAGGTGCTTTTTGGTCAAAAAAGCTGTTTTTTGCTGAGAACATTGGAAATTTGCTGAGAATTTTCTTTTGCTCAAAACACGACGTTTTCACTGCTAAACGCAAGTTTTGGCCGAGAAAAGCACATTTTGGGTGTCCAAAACACTGTTTTGCTGGGAAAAACAACTTTTTAGCCCAAAAAACTGAAAAATGGCCATTTTGGCTCTCAAAACCAGGTTTTTCGCTTACGGCGTCACCTGTTTGCTGAAACCCCCACTTTTTGCTCATGATTATACCTCTTGAGATAAAAACACGACGTTTTGGCGAAAAAAAATTCGGTTTTGGCTGAGTAAAGGTGCTTTTTGGTCAAAAAAGCTGTTTTTTGCTGAGAAAATTGGAAATTTGCTGAGAATTTTCTTTTGCTCAAAACACGACGTTTTCACTGCTAAACGCAAGTTTTGGCCGAGAAAAGCACATTTTGGGTGTCCAAAACACTGTTTTGCTGGGAAAAACAACTTTTTAGCCCAAAAAACTGAAAAATGGCCATTTTGGCTCTCAAAACCAGGTTTTTCGCTTACGGCGTCACCTGTTTGCTGAAACCCCCACTTTTTGCTCATGATTATACCTCTTGAGATAAAAACACGACGTTTTGGCGAAAAAAAATTCGGTTTTGGCTGAGTAAAGGTGCTTTTTGGTCAAAAAAGCTGTTTTTTGCTGAGAAAATTGGAAATTTGCTGAGAATTTTCTTTTGCTCAAAACACGACGTTTTCACTGCTAAACGCAAGTTTTGGCCGAGAAAAGCACATTTTGGGTGTCCAAAACACTGTTTTGCTGGGAAAAACAACTTTTTAGCCCAAAAAACTGAAAAATGGCCATTTTGGCTCTCAAAACCAGGTTTTTCGCTTACGGCGTCACCGTTTGCTGAAACCCCCACTTTTTGCTCATGATTATACCTCTTGAGATAAAAACACGACGTTTTGGCGAAAAAAAATTCGGTTTTGGCTGAGTAAAGGTGCTTTTTGGTCAAAAAAGCTGTTTTTTGCTGAGAAAATTGGAAATTTGCTGAGAATTTTCTTTTGCTCAAAACACGACGTTTTCACTGCTAAACGCAAGTTTTGGCCGAGAAAAGCACATTTTGGGTGTCCAAAACACTGTTTTGCTGGGAAAAACAACTTTTTAGCCCAAAAAACTGAAAAATGGCCATTTTGGCTCTCAAAACCAGGTTTTTCGCTTACGGCGTCACCTGTTTGCTGAAACCCCCACTTTTTGCTCATGATTATACCTCTTGAGATAAAAACACGACGTTTTGGCGAAAAAAAATTCGGTTTTGGCTGAGTAAAGGTGCTTTTTGGTCAAAAAAGCTGTTTTTTGCTGAGAAAATTGGAAATTTGCTGAGAATTTTCTTTTGCTCAAAACACGACGTTTTCACTGCTAAACGCAAGTTTTGGCCGAGAAAAGCACATTTTGGGTGTCCAAAACACTGTTTTGCTGGGAAAAACAACTTTTTAGCCCAAAAAACTGAAAAATGGCCATTTTGGCTCTCAAAACCAGGTTTTTCGCTTACGGCGTCACCTGTTTGCTGAAACCCCCACTTTTTGCTCATGATTATACCTCTTGAGATAAAAACACGACGTTTTGGCGAAAAAAAATTCGGTTTTGGCTGAGTAAAGGTGCTTTTTGGTCAAAAAAGCTGTTTTTTGCTGAGAAAATTGGAAATTTGCTGAGAATTTTCTTTTGCTCAAAACACGACGTTTTCACTGCTAAACGCAAGTTTTGGCCGAGAAAAGCACATTTTGGGTGTCCAAAACACTGTTTTGCTGGGAAAAACAACTTTTTAGCCCAAAAAACTGAAAAATGGCCATTTTGGCTCTCAAAACCAGGTTTTTCGCTTACGGCGTCACCTGTTTGCTGAAACCCCCACTTTTTGCTCATGATTATACCTCTTGAGATAAAAACACGACGTTTTGGCGAAAAAAAATTCGGTTTTGGCTGAGTAAAGGTGCTTTTTGGTCAAAAAAGCTGTTTTTTGCTGAGAAAATTGGAAATTTGCTGAGAATTTTCTTTTGCTCAAAACACGACGTTTTCACTGCTAAACGCAAGTTTTGGCCGAGAAAAGCACATTTTGGGTGTCCAAAACACTGTTTTGCTGGGAAAAACAACTTTTTAGCCCAAAAAACTGAAAAATGGCCATTTTGGCTCTCAAAACCAGGTTTTTCGCTTACGGCGTCACCTGTTTGCTGAAACCCCCACTTTTTGCTCATGATTATACCTCTTGAGATAAAAACACGACGTTTTGGCGAAAAAAAATTCGGTTTTGGCTGAGTAAAGGTGCTTTTTGGTCAAAAAAGCTGTTTTTTGCTGAGAAAATTGGAAATTTGCTGAGAATTTTCTTTTGCTCAAAACACGACGTTTTCACTGCTAAACGCAAGTTTTGGCCGAGAAAAGCACATTTTGGGTGTCCAAAACACTGTTTTGCTGGGAAAAACAACTTTTTAGCCCAAAAAACTGAAAAATGGCCATTTTGGCTCTCAAAACCAGGTTTTTCGCTTACGGCGTCACCTGTTTGCTGAAACCCCCACTTTTTGCTCATGATTATACCTCTTGAGATAAAAACACGACGTTTTGGCGAAAAAAAATTCGGTTTTGGCTGAGTAAAGGTGCTTTTTGGTCAAAAAAGCTGTTTTTTGCTGAGAAAATTGGAAATTTGCTGAGAATTTTCTTTTGCTCAAAACACGACGTTTTCACTGCTAAACGCAAGTTTTGGCCGACAAAAGCACATTTTGGGTGTCCAAAACACTGTTTTGCTGGGAAAAACAACTTTTTAGCCCAAAAAACTGAAAAATGGCCATTTTGGCTCTCAAAACCAGGTTTTTCGCTTACGGCGTCACCTGTTTGCTGAAACCCCCACTTTTTGCTCATGATTATACCTCTTGAGATAAAAACACGACGTTTTGGCGAAAAAAAATTCGGTTTTGGCTGAGTAAAGGTGCTTTTTGGTCAAAAAAGCTGTTTTTTGCTGAGAAAATTGGAAATTTGCTGAGAATTTTCTTTTGCTCAAAACACGACGTTTTCACTGCTAAACGCAAGTTTTGGCCGAGAAAAGCACATTTTGGGTGTCCAAAACACTGTTTTGCTGGGAAAAACAACTTTTTAGCCCAAAAAACTGAAAAATGGCCATTTTGGCTCTCAAAACCAGGTTTTTCGCTTACGGCGTCACCTGTTTGCTGAAACCCCCACTTTTTGCTCATGATTATACCTCTTGAGATAAAAACACGACGTTTTGGCGAAAAAAAATTCGGTTTTGGCTGAGTAAAGGTGCTTTTTGGTCAAAAAAGCTGTTTTTTGCTGAGAAAATTGGAAATTTGCTGAGAATTTTCTTTTGCTCAAAACACGACGTTTTCACTGCTAAACGCAAGTTTTGGCCGAGAAAAGCACATTTTGGGTGTCCAAAACACTGTTTTGCTGGGAAAAACAACTTTTTAGCCCAAAAAACTGAAAAATGGCCATTTTGGCTCTCAAAACCAGGTTTTTCGCTTACGGCGTCACCTGTTTGCTGAAACCCCCACTTTTTGCTCATGATTATACCTCTTGAGATAAAAACACGACGTTTTGGCGAAAAAAAATTCGGTTTTGGCTGAGTAAAGGTGCTTTTTGGTCAAAAAAGCTGTTTTTTGCTGAGAAAATTGGAAATTTGCTGAGAATTTTCTTTTGCTCAAAACACGACGTTTTCACTGCTAAACGCAAGTTTTGGCCGACAAAAGCACATTTTGGGTGTCCAAAACACTGTTTTGCTGGGAAAAACAACTTTTTAGCCCAAAAAACTGAAAAATGGCCATTTTGGCTCTCAAAACCAGGTTTTTCGCTTACGGCGTCACCTGTTTGCTGAAACCCCCACTTTTTGCTCATGATTATACCTCTTGAGATAAAAACACGACGTTTTGGCGAAAAAAAATTCGGTTTTGGCTGAGTAAAGGTGCTTTTTGGTCAAAAAAGCTGTTTTTTGCTGAGAAAATTGGAAATTTGCTGAGAATTTTCTTTTGCTCAAAACACGACGTTTTCACTGCTAAACGCAAGTTTTGGCCGAGAAAAGCACATTTTGGGTGTCCAAAACACTGTTTTGCTGGGAAAAACAACTTTTTAGCCCAAAAAACTGAAAAATGGCCATTTTGGCTCTCAAAACCAGGTTTTTCGCTTACGGCGTCACCTGTTTGCTGAAACCCCCACTTTTTGCTCATGATTATACCTCTTGAGATAAAAACACGACGTTTTGGCGAAAAAAAATTCGGTTTTGGCTGAGTAAAGGTGCTTTTTGGTCAAAAAAGCTGTTTTTTGCTGAGAAAATTGGAAATTTGCTGAGAATTTTCTTTTGCTCAAAACACGACGTTTTCACTGCTAAACGCAAGTTTTGGCCGAGAAAAGCACATTTTGGGTGTCCAAAACACTGTTTTGCTGGGAAAAACAACTTTTTAGCCCAAAAAACTGAAAAATGGCCATTTTGGCTCTCAAAACCAGGTTTTTCGCTTACGGCGTCACCTGTTTGCTGAAACCCCCACTTTTTGCTCATGATTATACCTCTTGAGATAAAAACACGACGTTTTGGCGAAAAAAAATTCGGTTTTGGCTGAGTAAAGGTGCTTTTTGGTCAAAAAAGCTGTTTTTTGCTGAGAAAATTGGAAATTTGCTGAGAATTTTCTTTTGCTCAAAACACGACGTTTTCACTGCTAAACGCAAGTTTTGGCCGAGAAAAGCACATTTTGGGTGTCCAAAACACTGTTTTGCTGGGAAAAACAACTTTTTAGCCCAAAAAACTGAAAAATGGCCATTTTGGCTCTCAAAACCAGGTTTTTCGCTTACGGCGTCACCTGTTTGCTGAAACCCCCACTTTTTGCTCATGATTATACCTCTTGAGATAAAAACACGACGTTTTGGCGAAAAAAAATTCGGTTTTGGCTGAGTAAAGGTGCTTTTTGGTCAAAAAAGCTGTTTTTTGCTGAGAAAATTGGAAATTTGCTGAGAATTTTCTTTTGCTCAAAACACGACGTTTTCACTGCTAAACGCAAGTTTTGGCCGAGAAAAGCACATTTTGGGTGTCCAAAACACTGTTTTGCTGGGAAAAACAACTTTTTAGCCCAAAAAACTGAAAAATGGCCATTTTGGCTCTCAAAACCAGGTTTTTCGCTTACGGCGTCACCTGTTTGCTGAAACCCCCACTTTTTGCTCATGATTATACCTCTTGAGATAAAAACACGACGTTTTGGCGAAAAAAAATTCGGTTTTGGCTGAGTAAAGGTGCTTTTTGGTCAAAAAAGCTGTTTTTTGCTGAGAAAATTGGAAATTTGCTGAGAATTTTCTTTTGCTCAAAACACGACGTTTTCACTGCTAAACGCAAGTTTTGGCCGAGAAAAGCACATTTTGGGTGTCCAAAACACTGTTTTGCTGGGAAAAACAACTTTTTAGCCCAAAAAACTGAAAAATGGCCATTTTGGCTCTCAAAACCAGGTTTTTCGCTTACGGCGTCACCTGTTTGCTGAAACCCCCACTTTTTGCTCATGATTATACCTCTTGAGATAAAAACACGACGTTTTGGCGAAAAAAAATTCGGTTTTGGCTGAGTAAAGGTGCTTTTTGGTCAAAAAAGCTGTTTTTTGCTGAGAAAATTGGAAATTTGCTGAGAATTTTCTTTTGCTCAAAACACGACGTTTTCACTGCTAAACGCAAGTTTTGGCCGAGAAAAGCACATTTTGGGTGTCCAAAACACTGTTTTGCTGGGAAAAACAACTTTTTAGCCCAAAAAACTGAAAAATGGCCATTTTGGCTCTCAAAACCAGGTTTTTCGCTTACGGCGTCACCTGTTTGCTGAAACCCCCACTTTTTGCTCATGATTATACCTCTTGAGATAAAAACACGACGTTTTGGCGAAAAAAAATTCGGTTTTGGCTGAGTAAAGGTGCTTTTTGGTCAAAAAAGCTGTTTTTTGCTGAGAAAATTGGAAATTTGCTGAGAATTTTCTTTTGCTCAAAACACGACGTTTTCACTGCTAAACGCAAGTTTTGGCCGAGAAAAGCACATTTTGGGTGTCCAAAACACTGTTTTGCTGGGAAAAACAACTTTTTAGCCCAAAAAACTGAAAAATGGCCATTTTGGCTCTCAAAACCAGGTTTTTCGCTTACGGCGTCACCTGTTTGCTGAAACCCCCACTTTTTGCTCATGATTATACCTCTTGAGATAAAAACACGACGTTTTGGCGAAAAAAAATTCGGTTTTGGCTGAGTAAAGGTGCTTTTTGGTCAAAAAAGCTGTTTTTTGCTGAGAAAATTGGAAATTTGCTGAGAATTTTCTTTTGCTCAAAACACGACGTTTTCACTGCTAAACGCAAGTTTTGGCCGAGAAAAGCACATTTTGGGTGTCCAAAACACTGTTTTGCTGGGAAAAACAACTTTTTAGCCCAAAAAACTGAAAAATGGCCATTTTGGCTCTCAAAACCAGGTTTTTCGCTTACGGCGTCACCTGTTTGCTGAAACCCCCACTTTTTGCTCATGATTATACCTCTTGAGATAAAAACACGACGTTTTGGCGAAAAAAAATTCGGTTTTGGCTGAGTAAAGGTGCTTTTTGGTCAAAAAAGCTGTTTTTTGCTGAGAAAATTGGAAATTTGCTGAGAATTTTCTTTTGCTCAAAACACGACGTTTTCACTGCTAAACGCAAGTTTTGGCCGAGAAAAGCACATTTTGGGTGTCCAAAACACTGTTTTGCTGGGAAAAACAACTTTTTAGCCCAAAAAACTGAAAAATGGCCATTTTGGCTCTCAAAACCAGGTTTTTCGCTTACGGCGTCACCTGTTTGCTGAAACCCCCACTTTTTGCTCATGATTATACCTCTTGAGATAAAAACACGACGTTTTGGCGAAAAAAAATTCGGTTTTGGCTGAGTAAAGGTGCTTTTTGGTCAAAAAAGCTGTTTTTTGCTGAGAAAATTGGAAATTTGCTGAGAATTTTCTTTTGCTCAAAACACGACGTTTTCACTGCTAAACGCAAGTTTTGGCCGAGAAAAGCACATTTTGGGTGTCCAAAACACTGTTTTGCTGGGAAAAACAACTTTTTAGCCCAAAAAACTGAAAAATGGCCATTTTGGCTCTCAAAACCAGGTTTTTCGCTTACGGCGTCACCTGTTTGCTGAAACCCCCACTTTTTGCTCATGATTATACCTCTTGAGATAAAAACACGACGTTTTGGCGAAAAAAAATTCGGTTTTGGCTGAGTAAAGGTGCTTTTTGGTCAAAAAAGCTGTTTTTTGCTGAGAAAATTGGAAATTTGCTGAGAATTTTCTTTTGCTCAAAACACGACGTTTTCACTGCTAAACGCAAGTTTTGGCCGAGAAAAGCACATTTTGGGTGTCCAAAACACTGTTTTGCTGGGAAAAACAACTTTTTAGCCCAAAAAACTGAAAAATGGCCATTTTGGCTCTCAAAACCAGGTTTTTCGCTTACGGCGTCACCTGTTTGCTGAAACCCCCACTTTTTGCTCATGATTATACCTCTTGAGATAAAAACACGACGTTTTGGCGAAAAAAAATTCGGTTTTGGCTGAGTAAAGGTGCTTTTTGGTCAAAAAAGCTGTTTTTTGCTGAGAAAATTGGAAATTTGCTGAGAATTTTCTTTTGCTCAAAACACGACGTTTTCACTGCTAAACGCAAGTTTTGGCCGAGAAAAGCACATTTTGGGTGTCCAAAACACTGTTTTGCTGGGAAAAACAACTTTTTAGCCCAAAAAACTGAAAAATGGCCATTTTGGCTCTCAAAACCAGGTTTTTCGCTTACGGCGTCACCTGTTTGCTGAAACCCCCACTTTTTGCTCATGATTATACCTCTTGAGATAAAAACACGACGTTTTGGCGAAAAAAAATTCGGTTTTGGCTGAGTAAAGGTGCTTTTTGGTCAAAAAAGCTGTTTTTTGCTGAGAAAATTGGAAATTTGCTGAGAATTTTCTTTTGCTCAAAACACGACGTTTTCACTGCTAAACGCAAGTTTTGGCCGAGAAAAGCACATTTTGGGTGTCCAAAACACTGTTTTGCTGGGAAAAACAACTTTTTAGCCCAAAAAACTGAAAAATGGCCATTTTGGCTCTCAAAACCAGGTTTTTCGCTTACGGCGTCACCTGTTTGCTGAAACCCCCACTTTTTGCTCATGATTATACCTCTTGAGATAAAAACACGACGTTTTGGCGAAAAAAAATTCGGTTTTGGCTGAGTAAAGGTGCTTTTTGGTCAAAAAAGCTGTTTTTTGCTGAGAAAATTGGAAATTTGCTGAGAATTTTCTTTTGCTCAAAACACGACGTTTTCACTGCTAAACGCAAGTTTTGGCCGAGAAAAGCACATTTTGGGTGTCCAAAACACTGTTTTGCTGGGAAAAACAACTTTTTAGCCCAAAAAACTGAAAAATGGCCATTTTGGCTCTCAAAACCAGGTTTTTCGCTTACGGCGTCACCTGTTTGCTGAAACCCCCACTTTTTGCTCATGATTATACCTCTTGAGATAAAAACACGACGTTTTGGCGAAAAAAAATTCGGTTTTGGCTGAGTAAAGGTGCTTTTTGGTCAAAAAAGCTGTTTTTTGCTGAGAAAATTGGAAATTTGCTGAGAATTTTCTTTTGCTCAAAACACGACGTTTTCACTGCTAAACGCAAGTTTTGGCCGAGAAAAGCACATTTTGGGTGTCCAAAACACTGTTTTGCTGGGAAAAACAACTTTTTAGCCCAAAAAACTGAAAAATGGCCATTTTGGCTCTCAAAACCAGGTTTTTCGCTTACGGCGTCACCTGTTTGCTGAAACCCCCACTTTTTGCTCATGATTATACCTCTTGAGATAAAAACACGACGTTTTGGCGAAAAAAAATTCGGTTTTGGCTGAGTAAAGGTGCTTTTTGGTCAAAAAAGCTGTTTTTTGCTGAGAAAATTGGAAATTTGCTGAGAATTTTCTTTTGCTCAAAACACGACGTTTTCACTGCTAAACGCAAGTTTTGGCCGAGAAAAGCACATTTTGGGTGTCCAAAACACTGTTTTGCTGGGAAAAACAACTTTTTAGCCCAAAAAACTGAAAAATGGCCATTTTGGCTCTCAAAACCAGGTTTTTCGCTTACGGCGTCACCTGTTTGCTGAAACCCCCACTTTTTGCTCATGATTATACCTCTTGAGATAAAAACACGACGTTTTGGCGAAAAAAAATTCGGTTTTGGCTGAGTAAAGGTGCTTTTTGGTCAAAAAAGCTGTTTTTTGCTGAGAAAATTGGAAATTTGCTGAGAATTTTCTTTTGCTCAAAACACGACGTTTTCACTGCTAAACGCAAGTTTTGGCCGAGAAAAGCACATTTTGGGTGTCCAAAACACTGTTTTGCTGGGAAAAACAACTTTTTAGCCCAAAAAACTGAAAAATGGCCATTTTGGCTCTCAAAACCAGGTTTTTCGCTTACGGCGTCACCTGTTTGCTGAAACCCCCACTTTTTGCTCATGATTATACCTCTTGAGATAAAAACACGACGTTTTGGCGAAAAAAAATTCGGTTTTGGCTGAGTAAAGGTGCTTTTTGGTCAAAAAAGCTGTTTTTTGCTGAGAAAATTGGAAATTTGCTGAGAATTTTCTTTTGCTCAAAACACGACGTTTTCACTGCTAAACGCAAGTTTTGGCCGAGAAAAGCACATTTTGGGTGTCCAAAACACTGTTTTGCTGGGAAAAACAACTTTTTAGCCCAAAAAACTGAAAAATGGCCATTTTGGCTCTCAAAACCAGGTTTTTCGCTTACGGCGTCACCTGTTTGCTGAAACCCCCACTTTTTGCTCATGATTATACCTCTTGAGATAAAAACACGACGTTTTGGCGAAAAAAAATTCGGTTTTGGCTGAGTAAAGGTGCTTTTTGGTCAAAAAAGCTGTTTTTTGCTGAGAAAATTGGAAATTTGCTGAGAATTTTCTTTTGCTCAAAACACGACGTTTTCACTGCTAAACGCAAGTTTTGGCCGAGAAAAGCACATTTTGGGTGTCCAAAACACTGTTTTGCTGGGAAAAACAACTTTTTAGCCCAAAAAACTGAAAAATGGCCATTTTGGCTCTCAAAACCAGGTTTTTCGCTTACGGCGTCACCTGTTTGCTGAAACCCCCACTTTTTGCTCATGATTATACCTCTTGAGATAAAAACACGACGTTTTGGCGAAAAAAAATTCGGTTTTGGCTGAGTAAAGGTGCTTTTTGGTCAAAAAAGCTGTTTTTTGCTGAGAAAATTGGAAATTTGCTGAGAATTTTCTTTTGCTCAAAACACGACGTTTTCACTGCTAAACGCAAGTTTTGGCCGAGAAAAGCACATTTTGGGTGTCCAAAACACTGTTTTGCTGGGAAAAACAACTTTTTAGCCCAAAAAACTGAAAAATGGCCATTTTGGCTCTCAAAACCAGGTTTTTCGCTTACGGCGTCACCTGTTTGCTGAAACCCCCACTTTTTGCTCATGATTATACCTCTTGAGATAAAAACACGACGTTTTGGCGAAAAAAAATTCGGTTTTGGCTGAGTAAAGGTGCTTTTTGGTCAAAAAAGCTGTTTTTTGCTGAGAAAATTGGAAATTTGCTGAGAATTTTCTTTTGCTCAAAACACGACGTTTTCACTGCTAAACGCAAGTTTTGGCCGAGAAAAGCACATTTTGGGTGTCCAAAACACTGTTTTGCTGGGAAAAACAACTTTTTAGCCCAAAAAACTGAAAAATGGCCATTTTGGCTCTCAAAACCAGGTTTTTCGCTTACGGCGTCACCTGTTTGCTGAAACCCCCACTTTTTGCTCATGATTATACCTCTTGAGATAAAAACACGACGTTTTGGCGAAAAAAAATTCGGTTTTGGCTGAGTAAAGGTGCTTTTTGGTCAAAAAAGCTGTTTTTTGCTGAGAAAATTGGAAATTTGCTGAGAATTTTCTTTTGCTCAAAACACGACGTTTTCACTGCTAAACGCAAGTTTTGGCCGAGAAAAGCACATTTTGGGTGTCCAAAACACTGTTTTGCTGGGAAAAACAACTTTTTAGCCCAAAAAACTGAAAAATGGCCATTTTGGCTCTCAAAACCAGGTTTTTCGCTTACGGCGTCACCTGTTTGCTGAAACCCCCACTTTTTGCTCATGATTATACCTCTTGAGATAAAAACACGACGTTTTGGCGAAAAAAAATTCGGTTTTGGCTGAGTAAAGGTGCTTTTTGGTCAAAAAAGCTGTTTTTTGCTGAGAAAATTGGAAATTTGCTGAGAATTTTCTTTTGCTCAAAACACGACGTTTTCACTGCTAAACGCAAGTTTTGGCCGAGAAAAGCACATTTTGGGTGTCCAAAACACTGTTTTGCTGGGAAAAACAACTTTTTAGCCCAAAAAACTGAAAAATGGCCATTTTGGCTCTCAAAACCAGGTTTTTCGCTTACGGCGTCACCTGTTTGCTGAAACCCCCACTTTTTGCTCATGATTATACCTCTTGAGATAAAAACACGACGTTTTGGCGAAAAAAAATTCGGTTTTGGCTGAGTAAAGGTGCTTTTTGGTCAAAAAAGCTGTTTTTTGCTGAGAAAATTGGAAATTTGCTGAGAATTTTCTTTTGCTCAAAACACGACGTTTTCACTGCTAAACGCAAGTTTTGGCCGAGAAAAGCACATTTTGGGTGTCCAAAACACTGTTTTGCTGGGAAAAACAACTTTTTAGCCCAAAAAACTGAAAAATGGCCATTTTGGCTCTCAAAACCAGGTTTTTCGCTTACGGCGTCACCTGTTTGCTGAAACCCCCACTTTTTGCTCATGATTATACCTCTTGAGATAAAAACACGACGTTTTGGCGAAAAAAAATTCGGTTTTGGCTGAGTAAAGGTGCTTTTTGGTCAAAAAAGCTGTTTTTTGCTGAGAAAATTGGAAATTTGCTGAGAATTTTCTTTTGCTCAAAACACGACGTTTTCACTGCTAAACGCAAGTTTTGGCCGAGAAAAGCACATTTTGGGTGTCCAAAACACTGTTTTGCTGGGAAAAACAACTTTTTAGCCCAAAAAACTGAAAAATGGCCATTTTGGCTCTCAAAACCAGGTTTTTCGCTTACGGCGTCACCTGTTTGCTGAAACCCCCACTTTTTGCTCATGATTATACCTCTTGAGATAAAAACACGACGTTTTGGCGAAAAAAAATTCGGTTTTGGCTGAGTAAAGGTGCTTTTTGGTCAAAAAAGCTGTTTTTTGCTGAGAAAATTGGAAATTTGCTGAGAATTTTCTTTTGCTCAAAACACGACGTTTTCACTGCTAAACGCAAGTTTTGGCCGAGAAAAGCACATTTTGGGTGTCCAAAACACTGTTTTGCTGGGAAAAACAACTTTTTAGCCCAAAAAACTGAAAAATGGCCATTTTGGCTCTCAAAACCAGGTTTTTCGCTTACGGCGTCACCTGTTTGCTGAAACCCCCACTTTTTGCTCATGATTATACCTCTTGAGATAAAAACACGACGTTTTGGCGAAAAAAAATTCGGTTTTGGCTGAGTAAAGGTGCTTTTTGGTCAAAAAAGCTGTTTTTTGCTGAGAAAATTGGAAATTTGCTGAGAATTTTCTTTTGCTCAAAACACGACGTTTTCACTGCTAAACGCAAGTTTTGGCCGAGAAAAGCACATTTTGGGTGTCCAAAACACTGTTTTGCTGGGAAAAACAACTTTTTAGCCCAAAAAACTGAAAAATGGCCATTTTGGCTCTCAAAACCAGGTTTTTCGCTTACGGCGTCACCTGTTTGCTGAAACCCCCACTTTTTGCTCATGATTATACCTCTCGAGATAAAAACACGACGTTTTGGCGAAAAAAAATTCGGTTTTGGCTGAGTAAAGGTGCTTTTTGGTCAAAAAAGCTGTTTTTTGCTGAGAAAATTGGAAATTTGCTGAGAATTTTCTTTTGCTCAAAACACGACGTTTTCACTGCTAAACGCAAGTTTTGGCCGAGAAAAGCACATTTTGGGTGTCCAAAACACTGTTTTGCTGGGAAAAACAACTTTTTAGCCCAAAAAACTGAAAAATGGCCATTTTGGCTCTCAAAACCAGGTTTTTCGCTTACGGCGTCACCTGTTTGCTGAAACCCCCACTTTTTGCTCATGATTATACCTCTTGAGATAAAAACACGACGTTTTGGCGAAAAAAAATTCGGTTTTGGCTGAGTAAAGGTGCTTTTTGGTCAAAAAAGCTGTTTTTTGCTGAGAAAATTGGAAATTTGCTGAGAATTTTCTTTTGCTCAAAACACGACGTTTTCACTGCTAAACGCAAGTTTTGGCCGAGAAAAGCACATTTTGGGTGTCCAAAACACTGTTTTGCTGGGAAAAACAACTTTTTAGCCCAAAAAACTGAAAAATGGCCATTTTGGCTCTCAAAACCAGGTTTTTCGCTTACGGCGTCACCTGTTTGCTGAAACCCCCACTTTTTGCTCATGATTATACCTCTTGAGATAAAAACACGACGTTTTGGCGAAAAAAAATTCGGTTTTGGCTGAGTAAAGGTGCTTTTTGGTCAAAAAAGCTGTTTTTTGCTGAGAAAATTGGAAATTTGCTGAGAATTTTCTTTTGCTCAAAACACGACGTTTTCACTGCTAAACGCAAGTTTTGGCCGAGAAAAGCACATTTTGGGTGTCCAAAACACTGTTTTGCTGGGAAAAACAACTTTTTAGCCCAAAAAACTGAAAAATGGCCATTTTGGCTCTCAAAACCAGGTTTTTCGCTTACGGCGTCACCTGTTTGCTGAAACCCCCACTTTTTGCTCATGATTATACCTCTTGAGATAAAAACACGACGTTTTGGCGAAAAAAAATTCGGTTTTGGCTGAGTAAAGGTGCTTTTTGGTCAAAAAAGCTGTTTTTTGCTGAGAAAATTGGAAATTTGCTGAGAATTTTCTTTTGCTCAAAACACGACGTTTTCACTGCTAAACGCAAGTTTTGGCCGAGAAAAGCACATTTTGGGTGTCCAAAACACTGTTTTGCTGGGAAAAACAACTTTTTAGCCCAAAAAACTGAAAAATGGCCATTTTGGCTCTCAAAACCAGGTTTTTCGCTTACGGCGTCACCTGTTTGCTGAAACCCCCACTTTTTGCTCATGATTATACCTCTTGAGATAAAAACACGACGTTTTGGCGAAAAAAAATTCGGTTTTGGCTGAGTAAAGGTGCTTTTTGGTCAAAAAAGCTGTTTTTTGCTGAGAAAATTGGAAATTTGCTGAGAATTTTCTTTTGCTCAAAACACGACGTTTTCACTGCTAAACGCAAGTTTTGGCCGAGAAAAGCACATTTTGGGTGTCCAAAACACTGTTTTGCTGGGAAAAACAACTTTTTAGCCCAAAAAACTGAAAAATGGCCATTTTGGCTCTCAAAACCAGGTTTTTCGCTTACGGCGTCACCTGTTTGCTGAAACCCCCACTTTTTGCTCATGATTATACCTCTTGAGATAAAAACACGACGTTTTGGCGAAAAAAAATTCGGTTTTGGCTGAGTAAAGGTGCTTTTTGGTCAAAAAAGCTGTTTTTTGCTGAGAAAATTGGAAATTTGCTGAGAATTTTCTTTTGCTCAAAACACGACGTTTTCACTGCTAAACGCAAGTTTTGGCCGAGAAAAGCACATTTTGGGTGTCCAAAACACTGTTTTGCTGGGAAAAACAACTTTTTAGCCCAAAAAACTGAAAAATGGCCATTTTGGCTCTCAAAACCAGGTTTTTCGCTTACGGCGTCACCTGTTTGCTGAAACCCCCACTTTTTGCTCATGATTATACCTCTTGAGATAAAAACACGACGTTTTGGCGAAAAAAAATTCGGTTTTGGCTGAGTAAAGGTGCTTTTTGGTCAAAAAAGCTGTTTTTTGCTGAGAAAATTGGAAATTTGCTGAGAATTTTCTTTTGCTCAAAACACGACGTTTTCACTGCTAAACGCAAGTTTTGGCCGAGAAAAGCACATTTTGGGTGTCCAAAACACTGTTTTGCTGGGAAAAACAACTTTTTAGCCCAAAAAACTGAAAAATGGCCATTTTGGCTCTCAAAACCAGGTTTTTCGCTTACGGCGTCACCTGTTTGCTGAAACCCCCACTTTTTGCTCATGATTATACCTCTTGAGATAAAAACACGACGTTTTGGCGAAAAAAAATTCGGTTTTGGCTGAGTAAAGGTGCTTTTTGGTCAAAAAAGCTGTTTTTTGCTGAGAAAATTGGAAATTTGCTGAGAATTTTCTTTTGCTCAAAACACGACGTTTTCACTGCTAAACGCAAGTTTTGGCCGAGAAAAGCACATTTTGGGTGTCCAAAACACTGTTTTGCTGGGAAAAACAACTTTTTAGCCCAAAAAACTGAAAAATGGCCATTTTGGCTCTCAAAACCAGGTTTTTCGCTTACGGCGTCACCTGTTTGCTGAAACCCCCACTTTTTGCTCATGATTATACCTCTTGAGATAAAAACACGACGTTTTGGCGAAAAAAAATTCGGTTTTGGCTGAGTAAAGGTGCTTTTTGGTCAAAAAAGCTGTTTTTTGCTGAGAAAATTGGAAATTTGCTGAGAATTTTCTTTTGCTCAAAACACGACGTTTTCACTGCTAAACGCAAGTTTTGGCCGAGAAAAGCACATTTTGGGTGTCCAAAACACTGTTTTGCTGGGAAAAACAACTTTTTAGCCCAAAAAACTGAAAAATGGCCATTTTGGCTCTCAAAACCAGGTTTTTCGCTTACGGCGTCACCTGTTTGCTGAAACCCCCACTTTTTGCTCATGATTATACCTCTTGAGATAAAAACACGACGTTTTGGCGAAAAAAAATTCGGTTTTGGCTGAGTAAAGGTGCTTTTTGGTCAAAAAAGCTGTTTTTTGCTGAGAAAATTGGAAATTTGCTGAGAATTTTCTTTTGCTCAAAACACGACGTTTTCACTGCTAAACGCAAGTTTTGGCCGAGAAAAGCACATTTTGGGTGTCCAAAACACTGTTTTGCTGGGAAAAACAACTTTTTAGCCCAAAAAACTGAAAAATGGCCATTTTGGCTCTCAAAACCAGGTTTTTCGCTTACGGCGTCACCTGTTTGCTGAAACCCCCACTTTTTGCTCATGATTATACCTCTTGAGATAAAAACACGACGTTTTGGCGAAAAAAAATTCGGTTTTGGCTGAGTAAAGGTGCTTTTTGGTCAAAAAAGCTGTTTTTTGCTGAGAAAATTGGAAATTTGCTGAGAATTTTCTTTTGCTCAAAACACGACGTTTTCACTGCTAAACGCAAGTTTTGGCCGAGAAAAGCACATTTTGGGTGTCCAAAACACTGTTTTGCTGGGAAAAACAACTTTTTAGCCCAAAAAACTGAAAAATGGCCATTTTGGCTCTCAAAACCAGGTTTTTCGCTTACGGCGTCACCTGTTTGCTGAAACCCCCACTTTTTGCTCATGATTATACCTCTTGAGATAAAAACACGACGTTTTGGCGAAAAAAAATTCGGTTTTGGCTGAGTAAAGGTGCTTTTTGGTCAAAAAAGCTGTTTTTTGCTGAGAAAATTGGAAATTTGCTGAGAATTTTCTTTTGCTCAAAACACGACGTTTTCACTGCTAAACGCAAGTTTTGGCCGAGAAAAGCACATTTTGGGTGTCCAAAACACTGTTTTGCTGGGAAAAACAACTTTTTAGCCCAAAAAACTGAAAAATGGCCATTTTGGCTCTCAAAACCAGGTTTTTCGCTTACGGCGTCACCTGTTTGCTGAAACCCCCACTTTTTGCTCATGATTATACCTCTTGAGATAAAAACACGACGTTTTGGCGAAAAAAAATTCGGTTTTGGCTGAGTAAAGGTGCTTTTTGGTCAAAAAAGCTGTTTTTTGCTGAGAAAATTGGAAATTTGCTGAGAATTTTCTTTTGCTCAAAACACGACGTTTTCACTGCTAAACGCAAGTTTTGGCCGAGAAAAGCACATTTTGGGTGTCCAAAACACTGTTTTGCTGGGAAAAACAACTTTTTAGCCCAAAAAACTGAAAAATGGCCATTTTGGCTCTCAAAACCAGGTTTTTCGCTTACGGCGTCACCTGTTTGCTGAAACCCCCACTTTTTGCTCATGATTATACCTCTTGAGATAAAAACACGACGTTTTGGCGAAAAAAAATTCGGTTTTGGCTGAGTAAAGGTGCTTTTTGGTCAAAAAAGCTGTTTTTTGCTGAGAAAATTGGAAATTTGCTGAGAATTTTCTTTTGCTCAAAACACGACGTTTTCACTGCTAAACGCAAGTTTTGGCCGAGAAAAGCACATTTTGGGTGTCCAAAACACTGTTTTGCTGGGAAAAACAACTTTTTAGCCCAAAAAACTGAAAAATGGCCATTTTGGCTCTCAAAACCAGGTTTTTCGCTTACGGCGTCACCTGTTTGCTGAAACCCCCACTTTTTGCTCATGATTATACCTCTTGAGATAAAAACACGACGTTTTGGCGAAAAAAAATTCGGTTTTGGCTGAGTAAAGGTGCTTTTTGGTCAAAAAAGCTGTTTTTTGCTGAGAAAATTGGAAATTTGCTGAGAATTTTCTTTTGCTCAAAACACGACGTTTTCACTGCTAAACGCAAGTTTTGGCCGAGAAAAGCACATTTTGGGTGTCCAAAACACTGTTTTGCTGGGAAAAACAACTTTTTAGCCCAAAAAACTGAAAAATGGCCATTTTGGCTCTCAAAACCAGGTTTTTCGCTTACGGCGTCACCTGTTTGCTGAAACCCCCACTTTTTGCTCATGATTATACCTCTTGAGATAAAAACACGACGTTTTGGCGAAAAAAAATTCGGTTTTGGCTGAGTAAAGGTGCTTTTTGGTCAAAAAAGCTGTTTTTTGCTGAGAAAATTGGAAATTTGCTGAGAATTTTCTTTTGCTCAAAACACGACGTTTTCACTGCTAAACGCAAGTTTTGGCCGAGAAAAGCACATTTTGGGTGTCCAAAACACTGTTTTGCTGGGAAAAACAACTTTTTAGCCCAAAAAACTGAAAAATGGCCATTTTGGCTCTCAAAACCAGGTTTTTCGCTTACGGCGTCACCTGTTTGCTGAAACCCCCACTTTTTGCTCATGATTATACCTCTTGAGATAAAAACACGACGTTTTGGCGAAAAAAAATTCGGTTTTGGCTGAGTAAAGGTGCTTTTTGGTCAAAAAAGCTGTTTTTTGCTGAGAAAATTGGAAATTTGCTGAGAATTTTCTTTTGCTCAAAACACGACGTTTTCACTGCTAAACGCAAGTTTTGGCCGAGAAAAGCACATTTTGGGTGTCCAAAACACTGTTTTGCTGGGAAAAACAACTTTTTAGCCCAAAAAACTGAAAAATGGCCATTTTGGCTCTCAAAACCAGGTTTTTCGCTTACGGCGTCACCTGTTTGCTGAAACCCCCACTTTTTGCTCATGATTATACCTCTTGAGATAAAAACACGACGTTTTGGCGAAAAAAAATTCGGTTTTGGCTGAGTAAAGGTGCTTTTTGGTCAAAAAAGCTGTTTTTTGCTGAGAAAATTGGAAATTTGCTGAGAATTTTCTTTTGCTCAAAACACGACGTTTTCACTGCTAAACGCAAGTTTTGGCCGAGAAAAGCACATTTTGGGTGTCCAAAACACTGTTTTGCTGGGAAAAACAACTTTTTAGCCCAAAAAACTGAAAAATGGCCATTTTGGCTCTCAAAACCAGGTTTTTCGCTTACGGCGTCACCTGTTTGCTGAAACCCCCACTTTTTGCTCATGATTATACCTCTTGAGATAAAAACACGACGTTTTGGCGAAAAAAAATTCGGTTTTGGCTGAGTAAAGGTGCTTTTTGGTCAAAAAAGCTGTTTTTTGCTGAGAAAATTGGAAATTTGCTGAGAATTTTCTTTTGCTCAAAACACGACGTTTTCACTGCTAAACGCAAGTTTTGGCCGAGAAAAGCACATTTTGGGTGTCCAAAACACTGTTTTGCTGGGAAAAACAACTTTTTAGCCCAAAAAACTGAAAAATGGCCATTTTGGCTCTCAAAACCAGGTTTTTCGCTTACGGCGTCACCTGTTTGCTGAAACCCCCACTTTTTGCTCATGATTATACCTCTTGAGATAAAAACACGACGTTTTGGCGAAAAAAAATTCGGTTTTGGCTGAGTAAAGGTGCTTTTTGGTCAAAAAAGCTGTTTTTTGCTGAGAAAATTGGAAATTTGCTGAGAATTTTCTTTTGCTCAAAACACGACGTTTTCACTGCTAAACGCAAGTTTTGGCCGAGAAAAGCACATTTTGGGTGTCCAAAACACTGTTTTGCTGGGAAAAACAACTTTTTAGCCCAAAAAACTGAAAAATGGCCATTTTGGCTCTCAAAACCAGGTTTTTCGCTTACGGCGTCACCTGTTTGCTGAAACCCCCACTTTTTGCTCATGATTATACCTCTTGAGATAAAAACACGACGTTTTGGCGAAAAAAAATTCGGTTTTGGCTGAGTAAAGGTGCTTTTTGGTCAAAACAGCTGTTTTTTGCTGAGAAAATTGGAAATTTGCTGAGAATTTTCTTTTGCTCAAAACACGACGTTTTCACTGCTAAACGCAAGTTTTGGCCGAGAAAAGCACATTTTGGGTGTCCAAAACACTGTTTTGCTGGGAAAAACAACTTTTTAGCCCAAAAAACTGAAAAATGGCCATTTTGGCTCTCAAAACCAGGTTTTTCGCTTACGGCGTCACCTGTTTGCTGAAACCCCCACTTTTTGCTCATGATTATACCTCTTGAGATAAAAACACGACGTTTTGGCGAAAAAAAATTCGGTTTTGGCTGAGTAAAGGTGCTTTTTGGTCAAAAAAGCTGTTTTTTGCTGAGAAAATTGGAAATTTGCTGAGAATTTTCTTTTGCTCAAAACACGACGTTTTCACTGCTAAACGCAAGTTTTGGCCGAGAAAAGCACATTTTGGGTGTCCAAAACACTGTTTTGCTGGGAAAAACAACTTTTTAGCCCAAAAAACTGAAAAATGGCCATTTTGGCTCTCAAAACCAGGTTTTTCGCTTACGGCGTCACCTGTTTGCTGAAACCCCCACTTTTTGCTCATGATTATACCTCTTGAGATAAAAACACGACGTTTTGGCGAAAAAAAATTCGGTTTTGGCTGAGTAAAGGTGCTTTTTGGTCAAAAAAGCTGTTTTTTGCTGAGAAAATTGGAAATTTGCTGAGAATTTTCTTTTGCTCAAAACACGACGTTTTCACTGCTAAACGCAAGTTTTGGCCGAGAAAAGCACATTTTGGGTGTCCAAAACACTGTTTTGCTGGGAAAAACAACTTTTTAGCCCAAAAAACTGAAAAATGGCCATTTTGGCTCTCAAAACCAGGTTTTTCGCTTACGGCGTCACCTGTTTGCTGAAACCCCCACTTTTTGCTCATGATTATACCTCTTGAGATAAAAACACGACGTTTTGGCGAAAAAAAATTCGGTTTTGGCTGAGTAAAGGTGCTTTTTGGTCAAAAAAGCTGTTTTTTGCTGAGAAAATTGGAAATTTGCTGAGAATTTTCTTTTGCTCAAAACACGACGTTTTCACTGCTAAACGCAAGTTTTGGCCGAGAAAAGCACATTTTGGGTGTCCAAAACACTGTTTTGCTGGGAAAAACAACTTTTTAGCCCAAAAAACTGAAAAATGGCCATTTTGGCTCTCAAAACCAGGTTTTTCGCTTACGGCGTCACCTGTTTGCTGAAACCCCCACTTTTTGCTCATGATTATACCTCTTGAGATAAAAACACGACGTTTTGGCGAAAAAAAATTCGGTTTTGGCTGAGTAAAGGTGCTTTTTGGTCAAAAAAGCTGTTTTTTGCTGAGAAAATTGGAAATTTGCTGAGAATTTTCTTTTGCTCAAAACACGACGTTTTCACTGCTAAACGCAAGTTTTGGCCGAGAAAAGCACATTTTGGGTGTCCAAAACACTGTTTTGCTGGGAAAAACAACTTTTTAGCCCAAAAAACTGAAAAATGGCCATTTTGGCTCTCAAAACCAGGTTTTTCGCTTACGGCGTCACCTGTTTGCTGAAACCCCCACTTTTTGCTCATGATTATACCTCTTGAGATAAAAACACGACGTTTTGGCGAAAAAAAATTCGGTTTTGGCTGAGTAAAGGTGCTTTTTGGTCAAAAAAGCTGTTTTTTGCTGAGAAAATTGGAAATTTGCTGAGAATTTTCTTTTGCTCAAAACACGACGTTTTCACTGCTAAACGCAAGTTTTGGCCGAGAAAAGCACATTTTGGGTGTCCAAAACACTGTTTTGCTGGGAAAAACAACTTTTTAGCCCAAAAAACTGAAAAATGGCCATTTTGGCTCTCAAAACCAGGTTTTTCGCTTACGGCGTCACCTGTTTGCTGAAACCCCCACTTTTTGCTCATGATTATACCTCTTGAGATAAAAACACGACGTTTTGGCGAAAAAAAATTCGGTTTTGGCTGAGTAAAGGTGCTTTTTGGTCAAAAAAGCTGTTTTTTGCTGAGAAAATTGGAAATTTGCTGAGAATTTTCTTTTGCTCAAAACACGACGTTTTCACTGCTAAACGCAAGTTTTGGCCGAGAAAAGCACATTTTGGGTGTCCAAAACACTGTTTTGCTGGGAAAAACAACTTTTTAGCCCAAAAAACTGAAAAATGGCCATTTTGGCTCTCAAAACCAGGTTTTTCGCTTACGGCGTCACCTGTTTGCTGAAACCCCCACTTTTTGCTCATGATTATACCTCTTGAGATAAAAACACGACGTTTTGGCGAAAAAAAATTCGGTTTTGGCTGAGTAAAGGTGCTTTTTGGTCAAAAAAGCTGTTTTTTGCTGAGAAAATTGGAAATTTGCTGAGAATTTTCTTTTGCTCAAAACACGACGTTTTCACTGCTAAACGCAAGTTTTGGCCGAGAAAAGCACATTTTGGGTGTCCAAAACACTGTTTTGCTGGGAAAAACAACTTTTTAGCCCAAAAAACTGAAAAATGGCCATTTTGGCTCTCAAAACCAGGTTTTTCGCTTACGGCGTCACCTGTTTGCTGAAACCCCCACTTTTTGCTCATGATTATACCTCTTGAGATAAAAACACGACGTTTTGGCGAAAAAAAATTCGGTTTTGGCTGAGTAAAGGTGCTTTTTGGTCAAAAAAGCTGTTTTTTGCTGAGAAAATTGGAAATTTGCTGAGAATTTTCTTTTGCTCAAAACACGACGTTTTCACTGCTAAACGCAAGTTTTGGCCGAGAAAAGCACATTTTGGGTGTCCAAAACACTGTTTTGCTGGGAAAAACAACTTTTTAGCCCAAAAAACTGAAAAATGGCCATTTTGGCTCTCAAAACCAGGTTTTTCGCTTACGGCGTCACCTGTTTGCTGAAACCCCCACTTTTTGCTCATGATTATACCTCTTGAGATAAAAACACGACGTTTTGGCGAAAAAAAATTCGGTTTTGGCTGAGTAAAGGTGCTTTTTGGTCAAAAAAGCTGTTTTTTGCTGAGAAAATTGGAAATTTGCTGAGAATTTTCTTTTGCTCAAAACACGACGTTTTCACTGCTAAACGCAAGTTTTGGCCGAGAAAAGCACATGTTGGGTGTCCAAAACACTGTTTTGCTGGGAAAAACAACTTTTTAGCCCAAAAAACTGAAAAATGGCCATTTTGGCTCTCAAAACCAGGTTTTTCGCTTACGGCGTCACCTGTTTGCTGAAACCCCCACTTTTTGCTCATGATTATACCTCTTGAGATAAAAACACGACGTTTTGGCGAAAAAAAATTCGGTTTTGGCTGAGTAAAGGTGCTTTTTGGTCAAAAAAGCTGTTTTTTGCTGAGAAAATTGGAAATTTGCTGAGAATTTTCTTTTGCTCAAAACACGACGTTTTCACTGCTAAACGCAAGTTTTGGCCGAGAAAAGCACATTTTGGGTGTCCAAAACACTGTTTTGCTGGGAAAAACAACTTTTTAGCCCAAAAAACTGAAAAATGGCCATTTTGGCTCTCAAAACCAGGTTTTTCGCTTACGGCGTCACCTGTTTGCTGAAACCCCCACTTTTTGCTCATGATTATACCTCTTGAGATAAAAACACGACGTTTTGGCGAAAAAAAATTCGGTTTTGGCTGAGTAAAGGTGCTTTTTGGTCAAAAAAGCTGTTTTTTGCTGAGAAAATTGGAAATTTGCTGAGAATTTTCTTTTGCTCAAAACACGACGTTTTCACTGCTAAACGCAAGTTTTGGCCGAGAAAAGCACATTTTGGGTGTCCAAAACACTGTTTTGCTGGGAAAAACAACTTTTTAGCCCAAAAAACTGAAAAATGGCCATTTTGGCTCTCAAAACCAGGTTTTTCGCTTACGGCGTCACCTGTTTGCTGAAACCCCCACTTTTTGCTCATGATTATACCTCTTGAGATAAAAACACGACGTTTTGGCGAAAAAAAATTCGGTTTTGGCTGAGTAAAGGTGCTTTTTGGTCAAAAAAGCTGTTTTTTGCTGAGAAAATTGGAAATTTGCTGAGAATTTTCTTTTGCTCAAAACACGACGTTTTCACTGCTAAACGCA